>CM053029.1:62203719-62406219 GCA_028564925.1 Lithobates sylvaticus
ACATTTCTAATGCAACTAATGCCTACTCTTCAACTCAACAAAAGATCAAGTTGACCTGGCCTAATATAAAAGGTAAGAAGAGAGCTGAAGGGTTGCATGGCAGCCTTCAGATAGAGCCACAAGCCTAGGTTCTGCTCCAAATGAGGCTAAGTCTCACCTCCAGCATTCTACCCCTCCCCCGACATTCAAAAGTTAATTGACCGAATTTCAGTGGGCAGTAGAGGCCATGGAAACTTGACATTTGGTCATAGGGGACCAATAACTGACTTGGGCTGGAGTTAAGGTCCCATGTACAGTCAGGACTTTGGATCCAAAGGGGTTCCAAAATTTACATAGAGTTTAGTTCCAAGACTTAGGGCCACCACAAAGAACTGCATTGCTGTTACTGCTGTTATCTTAAAAGAGTTTCAGACAAGTCACCTGGCCTAAAATAAAAGGTAACAAGGGTGCTGAAGGAAAACAGACAACCTTCTAAGAAGGAAAGGGGGGAACATGAGGCCACATACCTCTGGGATTTTTTGTAAATGGTATCTAGTAGATTGATGTATAAGGACAGATAGAGATATATATAAAAAATTGAATTTTATTTTCCCATAGGGGTAGAGAGCAACAAGGACACAAATAATACATCCATACTTTACAGACATATGAGTTAAATCAGATCACACTCTGCCTGGAATCTTTAGCACACGAGTGGTTGAGGTGGTTGAGGTGGTTTTATCCGCCCCCACTCAAAGGCAAATTCCGTTACCGACATTTAACACTGAACAGGACAAACCTGAGGATGACTCCCCAAATAATTTTTGGATTAATTGCAATTATCAAACTTGCACATTAGACTGAACTTTTGTAAGCTCGGTTACTCTCAGCGTACTTTGCTACAGCGTGACTCTCTGCAAGCGACACAGTGCTGATTTCTGGCATTTTGGAAGCGACTTCATCTCTCTTTATAATCTATTTGTTTTTATACCCAAAAAACTAATTTACAATTTATGTATGCAGACATACTTTAGATCCACCCAAGTATCTGTGTACACCTCTGAGCTTAACCTATCAAACTCCTGAAGAAACTCCATAGAGTGAAACATGTCGAGTATGGCGAAGCTCCACACCTCTATCTGATTTAACTCATATGTCTGTAAAGTATGGATGTATTATTTGTGTCCTTGTTGCTCTCTACCCCTATGGGAAAATAAAATTCAATTTTTTATATATATCTCTATCTGTCCTTATACATCAATCTACTAGATACCATTTACAAAAAATCCCAGAGGTATGTGGCCTCATGTCCCCCCCTTTCCTTCTTAGAAGGTTGTCTGTTTTCATTTAAATTGGGATTTTGGTATCGCCACCTGTTCAAGCTTCTTCATCTAACAAACCAAAAAAGGGTGCTGAAGGGTTGCATCTTTTTCTGCCTGTAAGAACCCATGATAATCTCCAGGTCAATCCAGGAGACCATGTGGAGCCTCAACTTTTGCTCATCATAGGACCAAGCCTCATCTCCATCATTTTACCCCCAAGGTGTTCAGATGTTAATTGCCATAACTTCATTGGGCACTAGAGGCTATGGAAATTGAGAGTTGGTCATAGGGAACCTATAACTGACTTGGGCTGGAGTTAAATTCCCATGTACAGTCAGGACTTTTGATCCAAGGGGGCTCCAGTAATTACATATGTGGAGACTTAACTTCTGCTTACATGAGACAAAGCCTCACTCACAACAATCTTCGTGCCCCACCCCCCACCAAGTGTTTTAAATGTTAATTGCCAGAACTACAGTGGGAACTAGAGGCCATGGAATATTGGCCACCACAAAGAGCTGCATTTATGTTACTGCTGTTACCCTAATAGTATTTCAGACAAGTAAGGTATTTAGAGGGAAGGAAGGCCTTTCCATAAAATTGTTGCTTGTTTTAGGCTTAGATGAGATGATTAGCGGGTCCTACCTGAGATCTTCTAGCTCAGAGTCAAAGGGTCTGCCCCATTTGAGCTGCGTAAGGTTTAGAAAAGGGCGGTACTGGCATACTGGTCCTTTCACCATGCCCACAATGGATACGACAAAACCGTACAGCGATCCAGCCACACCAATAGCAGCAAAGATGATTGACAGGAACATCTACAAGAGAAAAAGGGGTATACATGTCATGCAACAATCAAAATCTTTATTGTTACGACTTTAAACTTTAACTCCAGACAAAACATTTCATGGAAACTTTGGAGAGAGAAAAGGAAGAGTGTGGTCCTGTGTGGTCTCTGGAACAGGAATGGAACAAAATCTCCCCAACTCAGACACAAATGGCAATATAAACCTTCTCTACTTTTCTCTTTTTATCAATACTGTTACAAAAATCCCATATATTGTAAAATAATATAATAAAATATCAAATAATTCAATAATGTCAACTGCATAGTAGTATAGCATAAAAATGATATTATCGAAAGGTGCTGCATAGTATAGTAGAGTGATTTAGTAATATACAATACTACAGTAAAGCATTACACTTCTGTATAAAATAGCAATATAAAATGACACTATTGAATATTAAAGTCTAACTTAATATAATTACACAGTTTGGCATTTGTGTTATACAACAGTATACTGTAAACCCAGATAAAGCACAATATGATATAGTATAGCATATTAATGCACAATGTAATACCTATTTGTATTTTTTTTTTTACTTTTTTTCTGTGCTGGACAGCCCTCTCTTCTTTCTCCTCTAGGCAAGAATGTTGTGCGCTAAATTCCACATATGCGCAGGTGTGCCAAAGGGCTCTAGCCAGCCTTCGAGACCCGGCAAAAACCTTCGGTACAACTGCAGGTGTGTGGGTTTTCCTCTCGTTCATGCACAAAGGTGGCACAAGTAAGGAGCTCCCGGATCTTTGTTTTTATGTGCAAGACTAGAAGAACCATACAACTGCATTGTACAGCTAATGGCTTGAGATGATCTCACTGGAGTTCCCAGATCTACCGAATCTCTCAGACAACGTAGTCACCCCACCTGCTGTGCACACTTTTATCCAGTAGGGGGAGCCCATGCAGATGTGACAAGGGCCTTTTTGACGCATGCAGGTGAGATGACTTCACCTGCTTTTTCCATTATTGCACACAAGATAAGATAATTATATTGCAGATGGTCAAATTACTTTTTTATGTCACTAGAATAATATTTTATCTGTTGTCAGGCAAGCAGAACTTTGGTCAGGTGCTTCAAATTTCCCTTTTTTTTTTTTTTTTGCCGAAAGCACACCTGTCTTGGGAGAAAGAGGGGGATTGCCATTTCTGACCTGTTGCAGAAAATTCTACTTTATTGAATGCAGAGCCGTGTGACTCTCAGGACTGGAGAAACAGAAATACAAATCCTTTGGCAGGTAAAACGGCTCCCTTATATGTATTTTATCTGTGTGCTTAGCTGTTTGCCTGGAGCTCAGATTTAAAGCTTAAAGGGTAACTCCACTTTCGTAAGGAAAAGAAATAGAGAATGAAGAAAAAATATTATAGCACATATAATTGCGAAACTTTTTCAGACGTCTAACCGTTTGAACTGGCTGGTGCAAACCACCGCTCTGTTTTTTATGCGCATTGATTTTTGCTGATGTTTGGTTGCCTTGATTTCAAGGTTTTGTAGCCTGATGGGATCATTGTCCAGTGTCTGATACTGTTGCTAGCTGGAATTTGGTTAGTTTTTACAGCCCAGTCTTTTGGAGCAGGATGGAATTATTATCCAATGCTTGAAACTACTGTTATCTGGTAAGAAGTGAATCTATGTAGAGGGTTCTTTACTGTAAGAGTGGCAAGGATGTGGCATTCCCTTCCACAGGCGGTGGTCTCAGCAACTATGTAACTATGTGGTGATGGGATATTAAAGTCTTCGTGTTTTGAAGAGCACTGAAGCTTCCTTATATTTTTGGTTTACATTATTTCCTTGAAGAGCACCGAAATTTTTACTTGGTTCACTCAGTTCCCTTTTGTATAAGGGTTTGCCAGTTGGACATTTTTTATGCACATTTTTTCATACACTTTTTATGAACTGAATCATATATTTTTCACTTTATAAGTCATTTCATCATTTGTATTTATTTTTATACACTTGTTTTCGTAGGAGTGGACTTTATGCCCTTAAATTTTTGTCATATGTATTTTTGCACTGTGAATATTTTTATAGATTAGCGCACCTGTTTCTTTTAATAAACTAATTGTATTGTAATTGAATGTTATTAAAAATGACCTTTCCTTTTCAGTCTGCAGCCGCTGGAATTTTCAGAGAATGCATTGCAATATGGCTACCTGGAGTTGTTCTGTACACAGAGTGTGTACTGACCACTCCCAGAAACATTATTTCCTACTTGTGTGATTGGCTCACCAATTTTTCCAGAAGTCTGCCTAATGCCGCGTAGACACGAAGGGACGATCCTGCGGGATTGTCCGCTGGACTTGAGTCCGCCGGACAATCCCCTCGTGTGTGGGCCTTCGACTGACTTTTTTTACCAAAAGTCCGGCTGACTAGGTTTTAAGTTTTGTTTTAAAATTATCCGCTGGACTTGGCAGTCCGACGGACAATACGGTCGTCTGTAGTATGGTCCGGGAAACCAAAAAGGACGCATGCTCAGTAGCAAGTATTTTTCTAGTATTTTTCTTTTTCTAGTCCCGTCGTATGTGCTGTACGTCATCGCGTGAACCGCCGGACTTTTAGCATGATCGTGTGTGGTCAAGTCCGTTCGCTTTCAAGTCCGCTGAAGCCCAGCTGGAAAGTCCGGCGGATTGTCCGCTGGACTAGTTTGTCCCTTTGTGTGTACGCGGCATAAGATACAAGTCAGATTTCAGGCATGCCCTGCAACAAAAGTGTCATTTTTGGAGCGATACTTTCAATGGGAGCACGTCTAAAGGGATGCAGGCCCAGCAGATTTCCTCATTAGTGCCCTGCAGCTGCACACTTGGCAGTCAATTATGAAACCCCTCCCATTAGACCCACTTAGTACAGAGTCACAGACAAACACACAGGGATTTCTTCAAAATAACAAAAGGTAAGAATCTACAGCAAAGGTTGTTATAATCCTTGCAATATACATTGATCACCCAGAGGGAGTTACGCATTAAAGACATCTAACTCCAAAATCTGACTTATAATTGCAGACTTCTGGGAAAATCAGTGAACCAATCACACAAGCATGGAATTACATTTCTGGGGGGTGTTCTGTATACATTCTGTGTACAGAACATCTCCAGGTTGCCATATTGCATTTTACAGAAAATGATAGTTCTGCAGATTGAAAAGGAAAAGTAATTTTAATTAAAATTCAATTACATTATGACTTGAGTAGCAATTGTATATGCTATATGTATCTATATATATATTATTTTTTTTTTTTTTGCTATTTTTTCTCCACTAAAGTGTAGTCACCCTTTCAGCTACACTTCAGGCGGTCTTCATTTCTCTTGCTTTTACCGCTCTGGCTGATATACAGTATACATATAATTAAGCCTCAAATTTTCACCATAAAAGCAATACAATTAGCCTGTGATTGAACATCATATGCCCTGCTATGTGTAAGCAACATCCAATCAGGAACATACCCCACAGCGGTTGTTGCAGCATCCCTGCCGTCCTGTCGCTTGGATGTGAATGGCTGGAATCAGGACCTAGGGAAAAGTAAAATAATAATGAAAATGAGTAAATTCAAGGAATAAACACATGTAAATCTTGCAAATATAACTTATGTATTATATATATATATATATATATATATATATATATATATATATATATATATATATATATATAAATATAAATATATATATATATATATATATATATATATATATGAATGAATGAGTGACTTGTATATCGCTACCTATGTGAACTGAATCGCCTCAGGGCGCTTTTGCCACCAGTATTCATCTGCGGTATAGCGCGGTCCTTTACCCCGTAGGGTCCCGACACGCTTACAAACACATACACATATTTTGGACAATTTTTTTTTTAGACAGGGTCTAATTGACCTACCAGCGTGTCTTTGGAGTGTGGGGGGAAACCGGAGTACCCGGAGGAAACCCACCCAGGCACAGGGAGAACATGCAAACTCCAGGCAGATGGTGTTGTGGTCGGGATTTGAACCAGCGACCCTATTGCATATATATATTACTGTGCAAAAGTTAAAAATCTAAATGAAATTAATATTTAGAGTGACTACCCTTTGCCTTCAAACCAGCATCGATACTTTACACTTGCACACTTGCAATCAGGGATTTTGTAGGATTACAGCCAGGTGTATGATTAATCAATTATACCAAGCAGATGCTAATTAATGATCATCAACTTCATATGTAGGTTGAAACACAGTCCTTAACTGAAGCAGAGACAGGTGCCTTAAAACTGGGTGAGGAACAGCCAAACTCTGCTAATAAGATGAGGCTGTGGAAGTAAGTTTCATGTCACAGGTCATACACCATGGCAAGACTGAGCACAGCAACAAGACACAAGGTAGTTATACTGTATCAGCAAGGTCTCCCCCAGGCAAAGATTTCAAAGCAGACTGGGATTGCAAGATGTGCTCTTCAAGCTCTTCCTAACTTCTCATTTACTTTATGTTCTGCGTTAACCAGTGTTATGTTGCATGTTAACGTGCGTTGTGTCAAGACAGCTTAATGAAAATCAATTGGCTACCAACATGGTAAAAGCTTTACATTACTCTTTTTTGCTATGCAATGCATTACTGTGTGTTCCTGTGCATCAAAGCATGATACAATGCAGGTGCAATGCAATGATTGATATTCCAATGCAATAACGCAGGTAATGATAAATCAATTGCCAATGGACCCACCCTTTAAATATTGTTTGATTTGGTATATGCACTTCCAAATAATAAATGACAATAAAATCAGTACCAGTAATCCGCCTCCGATGACTCCCCCCAGGTACAGAACTTCTGGAGTCATCTGATCGCTTGGGTTTTGTATGGGTTCAGTCTTCCATCCAGGGAAAAACAGGATTATGTTGCAGACTATGGCAATGGCAACCATAGGGTAGAGGGAGATCCCAATAAACTTGGAGCATTTTCCCGTACACATGGCGAGCAGTGGGCGATACAAGCGTAGAGATCGGAAAAGGTGGAAGGAGGGGAGACTGAAGAATATATTGATCTTGGTCCTTTATATGCCCACACCAGACCCAGCCCTCTTATAACAATGACTCACATGATAGTGACGTTTGGAATGGAAAAATAAATGATTCCACTGTCATATGCACAATTTTCCATACGACAGAATGACAGAATGATAAACATGACAAGACATGACATGATGACCCAGAGATTTAGGCTAAAGGCTAAAAAACTAGGTGCAGCTGTACTAAACTTAAATAAGTGATCTTAGTTCACTTTACCTTCTGTATCTATATACCCCTTACATGTGACATGCTTAATCTGTGTGTGGGTAACCCAATATAACTTTTATTTTCATAAAGTAAAAAATTGGTTTTCTGTTGCATTACATACATGAGAAGTGAAAACTCTGCTATGATATAGCTCAGGGGTCTCCAAACTTTACAGTGATCCTTACATCAGGTTCCCCTTTAGAGTGCTCCTTACATCAGGGTCCACAACAGAGTACTCCTTACATCAGGGTCCCTATTAGAGTGCTCCTTACACCAGGGTCCCCATTAGGGTGCTCCTTACACTATGGTCTCCATCAGAGTGCTCTTTACATCAGGGTCCCCATCAGAGTACACCTTACATCAGGGTCCCCATCAGAGTGCCCCTAAATCAGGGTCCCCATCAAAGTGCTCCTCACACCAGGGTCCCCTTCAGGGTGCTCATTACACCAGGGTCCCCATCAGAGTTTCTTTACATCAGGGACCCCATCAGACTGCTCCTTACACCAGATTCCCATCAGAGTGTTCCTTACAGAGTCCTTGGTCCCAGAATATTTGACTACACACTTGCACTAATATACAGTGCCTTGAGTATTCAAAGTACCGTATTTATCGGCGTATAACACGCACTTTTTCCCCCTAAAAATCGGGGGAAAGTCGTGGGTGCGTGTTATACGCCGATACCCCAAAAAAAAAAAATGGCAAAAATGGCAAAAAAGGCAAGCGCCGCCGAAAAATAGCGAGCGCTGACGAAAAAGACCGAATTGCGGCCGAAAAAACCTGAAGCTGCGCCGGAATAGACCGAGCAGACTGTTCGGCTCTGCTCGTAGTCCCGCCTCCCTGCGCTCGCTCCGGAAAAGGCAGGGAGGCGGGACCGCGAGCGGAGCTGAACAGTCGGCCTCGGCCTTTTCCGGGGCCGCTTCGGTCTTTTTCGGCCGCGCCTCGGTCTTTTTCGGCGGCGCGCGCGACAGAGAGTCTCGGCGGCGGGAAATTTAAACCCGGACCGGACTTCAAATGACGCTGGCAAGGTACAATGACGCTGGGCATGGCTGCAATGACGCTGGGCATGGCTGCAATGACGATGGGCATGGCTGCAATGACGATGGGCAAGGCTGCAATGACGCTGGGCATGGCTGCAATGACACTGGACAAGGCTGCAATGATGCTGGGCAAGCTGCAATGATGCTGGGCAAGGCTGCAATGACGCTGGGCAAGGCTGCAAACAACGCTGGGCAAGCTGCAAATGACGCCGGGCAGGCTGCAAATGACGCTTAAATGTAAGTTTTTTTTTTTTTCCTAAACTTCCCTCCTAAAACTTTTTTTCCTTAAAATGCCCTCCTAAACTTGGGGTGCGTGTTATACGCCGATAAATACGGTATTCATATCCTCATATCCCTTTAAATGTTCAACATTTTGTCATGTTACAACTAAAAACGTAAATACACTTATGTTTTTCCTGGCCGCATTTAACTCCCTTGATATCAGAATTGGTCCTGATGGCTATAGCCAGTGATTCAATCGCGAAGATCAAGGGCGATAGAAGGCAACCCTGCCTTGTCTCTCAGGTTAGACTCAAGGGTGTGTATAAGTCTAAGAAATTTGACTCCAAACCCCCAACGTTCAAGGATGTCAAAGAGGTAAGACCAGGACACAGAATCAAAGGCTTTCTGCAGATCTAACAATAACAGGAAGCCTTCCTGATGTGGCCCCCCACTTACTGCAACAAAATACCCCGAATTAGTGGGTCCTACCCTAGTAATAGAATGAAAGATCATGCGTCTCAACCATGGGAGCCAAACTCCTCTGTGTGGGAGATCTAAAAGGATTCCTCCTATACACTGGTGGCCACTAAATAAGAGGTAATGAAGAGGGGGAGGGGTGCTCTAACCCAAAAAAACCTGGTCAGGGTTTATTACCCACTAATTCGGGGTACTTTGTCGCAGTGAGTGGGCTTCGCACTATATAACCGTATAGTGTGACCAAACCCCCGTATTTTTTGACTATGTTCAGGTGTGTTTAACTGGCCCTGCAGGAAACGTCATTCTTGAATGTGTGCGCTGTAATATGTTCGCTATTGCTTGTTGGTCTTATGGCAGCACCATCTTGAATTTAAACGCATTGGTGAGTGCTTCCCAAATATGTTTTTGTATGTTGTAATAAACCCTGGCCAGGTTTTTTTTGGGTTAGAGCACCCCTCCCCCTCTTCATTACCTCTTATTTAGTGGCCACCAGTGTATAGGAGGAATCCCTTCAGTTCTCCCACATAGAGGAGTTTGGCTCCCATGGTTGAGATGCAGGATCTTTCATTCTATTACTAGGGTAGGACCCACTAATTCAGGATACTTTGTCGCAGTAAGTGGGCTTAGCACTATATAACCATATAGTGTGACCAAACCCCCGTATTTTTTGAATATGTTCAGGTGTTTTTAACTAGCCCTGCAGGAAACGTCATTCTTGGATGTGTGCGCTGTAATATGTTCGCTATTGCTTGTTGGTCTTATGGCAGCACCATCTTGAATTTAAACGCATTGGTGAGTGCTTCCCAAATATGTTTTTGTATCTATCCATTTCCCGGCAGTTAGCCGGTATGTCAGGTATTAGAATTTTGATGAATCCTTAAACCACCGTGAACATCTTTAACAGAGTCTGGTAGGCCCCTGATTCTAAAGTTGTAGCATTTCAACCTGTTTTCGAGGTCATTCATTTTGGAAGTAGCTGCTTCTAGTTGGTCCTGGAGATCCTGGATTCTGATGGTATTCTGGTTGCTTGGTCAGTTTTCTGTTCAATAACCTCTATTCTCGTGCCTATTTCCTGCAGATCAGCATGGATGGAGGCCGTGATCTGGGACGCAGTATGTGACAGGCCTCTGGTTAGCATTTTGTAAAATGCAGCCATCATGGAGGGGAAGTCTGAGGGGGTGAGAGAGGTGTCCCTGATCTCCTGTCCCCATGGGTCTGGGCTGCTCATCAGCTTCTGTAATGGCGTTTGGGCAAGTCCTCCCAGTGCTCTCCCTAATATGGCCACTTGCTGTAGGGGACTCACGGTGGCTGCCGATTGATGGGAGGCAGGGAGGTCAGCGTGATCCTGGTCTGCAATAGATTCTTTAGCACAGGCTGTGCCTCGTGAGGATGCGGCCGCCATTTTGGAATGATATCTTTTTCAGATATTTATTTATGAAACATTTTTAAAACTATTTATCATTTCCCTTCCACTTCACAATTATGTGCCACTCTGTGTTGGTATATCACATAAAATCCCAATAAAGGAGGTGCATGCGAGGCAGCATCCAAGATGGCCGCTTAATCTGGGAGCTCCACGCAGCTCCAGCCCTATAACCCGTACCACAGCCGTCTGAGCCCTCATTCTGGTCAGGCGAAACCACCAGCCAACCGGGGACACTCTTAGCCACCACCTGATGTCCACAGGAACTGCCCAGAGGAACCTGTACCGGGTGGCTGTTCCTTCAGAGCACATGCGCTGGTGATGTCATTGTCTGCATGTACAGTAAATAGCTCCTAAACAGTGCACGTTTAAGAGATATTTACAGTACCTATAGGTAAGCCTTATTATAGGCTTACCTATAGGTACGTGTATGGGAGTTTACTCCCACTTTAATTGTGGCCCCTTTCAAAGCAGTTCCATATGGCCAATTTCACTCCAAATCATTGCAGCTCAACACCCTGGCAGCATGTGACAAGCCAGCTCAGTCTCTGGTCATACACCTTACTCCCAAAACCAGGCTTGCCTTGCCCTAGTGAATCAAGCACCCAGCACTGGATTTGAAAACATCCTCCCTCCCACTGGTCTGGATGCTATTCATGATGGATACAAGCCTGTCAGGCTGAGGAGGAGTCCTGGACCTTCTCAGCACAAGGGAGGAATTTTATCTCCTGAACAACGTTCTGGAACTCAGAGTGATCTGGTCAATGCTGGACCTCTTGACTACAAGGTCATTCAACCAGGATTCAGTTGAATGCCATGGTAGTGGCTTACAACAACCATCAGGGAGGAGCCAGAAGTCTTGCAGATTAAAAAAAAAAAAGCAGAATAGACTCTGGCTAGATCAGGAACTTAACATCCCAGCCGGTCCACCGTGTACATCCCTGGCATGGAGAATTGATGGTGGACCTCCTCAGCCGCCAATGTCTGGAAAATGGGCTCCTCAGTTTTAGGTGTTTCAAGAACCCTGTCACAGATGGGGGATGCTGAAAATGGACCAACTAGCTTCCTGGTTTAACAACAAACTAACCAAGCTTGTCTCAAGGTCCAGAGATCCTCTTACCTTTGCTGTGGATTCTCTAGTAACTCCATGGGATCAGTTCAACCTGAGCTGTATTTTTTTCCCCCCCTGAAACCCTTTCCTCATCTGCTCTGCAGGATCAGGATGGAGGAGATTACAGTGATTCTCAATGCAGAAAATTGACCCTGACCCAGGCAGATGTGGTGCTAAGACATCATCAGACTCCTGGCGGACTCTCCATGGGCCCTCCCAGGTGGTCCAGATCTTCTATTTGAAGAACTGGTTTACCATCCTGCTTCTCAGTTGCTGATGTTAAAGCCTGGGTCATTAAGGGTGATTAAGGAACCTGATTAGGTTATCCCTACATTTCTAAATGCTAGAAAATCAACTTCTCACATTCTACCATCGCACCTGGAGGGCATATTTCTCATGGTGCAAGACAAGGAAATTTCATCCAAGAAAGTACTCTTACAGAAGAAAAAGCAAACTAACTGACTTTACTGGTACCAGAGAAGGACTTAACTACATACATTTAGTTTAAAAGGTATTTTATTACAAACAGTTTAAAATGTTATAGCATATGCTCATAAAAACATGAGATAGTAGTTATATAGGCCATACATATATACTCCAAAAAGTGTTTATTTGCTAAAGTGTCAAAAGGTCAACACGTTTCACAAACAGCTTCCTCAGGACGTCAATTTCTTGACCACAAAGAAAAACAGGCCTATCTACAAAAGAAAAAAGTTACAACAATTAATTACAAACCATACAATGCAAAATAGCATATAATAACTATGCTGTGTCTTCCCAAATAAGAAGGGTCACTTACATGTGCCAATTGGAGTAGTACTCTGGAGAAAATACTCTGTGGGATAAATCTTGTTTTTTCTCTTGTCAGGTATGAATCAATGTTTTATCACCAGAACCATTAAGGTTAGACTCTCAGCCCTGCATATTCTTTTTCATAGACCTCTTACCTCTCACTCCTTTGTGAAAGCCTTTGCACAGGGTGTCCTTTACATTATTTCCACTATACATTCCCCAGTGACACCGTCTGATCTTAACCTGGTTATATTGGTCCTTCAGAAACAACTCTTTGAATCTAACAGGGATATTCCTGTCCTCCTTACTCCCAAGTTTGCTTTCCTCAATGCCATCACCTTTGTGAGGCAGGTTTCTAAAATGGCAGCCTTTATATGTGAAGACATTAACTAGAACATTGTTCTCCTATCTCTATGGCCTACTCCACGACATCCCAAGTAGTTTCCCCTTTACTGTCTCAATGTGGTATGCACTATTCAAGTCTATCTCTTAACTACAGCTTCATTTTAGATAGTCTGTCTCTCTTTTTGTTATTCCAGAAGGTCCCAATAAGAGACAGCCTGCTTCTAGTTCCTCTATATCTACTTGGATTAGGCAGCTCATCATTAAAGACTATAGACTTAAAAATAGGATTCCACCTTTCCCTGTCAAGGCACACACCACTACTTAGTGTTTCATGGGCTTATCAGCATCAGACATCTGTTTTTTAGATTTGCAAGTATTCTGTATGTTACTGGTCTCTAGTGATTGGACGGGCTGTGTTCTCATGAATATGAAGTGTCGATGATATCACTGGTCCTTAGTGATTGGATGACCTGTGTTCTCATGAGTATGAAGTTTCAGTGATGTCACTGGTCTCTATTGAATGGACCAGCTGTATTCTCATGAATAAGAGGTGTAGCCAGGTGCTGAGCTACAGCAATATGGAGAAGGAGACATTGGGGCGGATTTACTAAAATTGGAGAATGCAAAATCTGATGCAGCTGTGCATGGTAGCCAATCAGCTTCTAACTTCAGCTTGTTCAATTAAGCTTTGACAAAAAAGCTGGGAGCTGATTCATTTCTGTACAGAGCTGCATAACATTGTGCACTCCCCCGTTTTAGTAAATCAGCCCCATTGTCTTTTATTCTTCTCTCAAATTACTAAAAAACGTATGTTACTATGCACTATTCTTCTCTGGCCAGGAGAGGGAGAGCTAAAGCCAAGCAAGCCCATAGACTTTTATGCAGAGTGCTGAGAATCCTGGAAGTTGTAGTTTGGGATGGCAGACATATAATGGGACCTACAGACTCTTTGGACTACAGATCCCAATGTGCAGTAGGAGGAGTGGAAAGAGGATTTTGGTTAAACTGCCTGGCAAAATTCCTTCCTCTTGGGGCTGAGGAAAGAGGGAAAGCAGAGCACCTCTATCCGAGTATTTACCTGCCAGTGGGGATGCATGCCTAAGACTAAGAGTGAGGACACCCGGGGGCAGTGCAGCACCACCACATTACAGATCCTGCACCGCTGCCGCAGAGAGGCTGGAGCATTCACTCACCCTTTGCTTCTCACCACTGATCACCAGAGGCTTTCAAGGAGAGGATGAGGGGGGTCCCTTTCTACAGCGAGCATCCACAGCAGCTACCCAGGGACTGGTAAGAGGGCTATCTGAGCATTATTGACACTGCTAGCAAAGACTGAGCCACTGAGAGCAGGACACCAAGTGTTACCAATCCTTATTGCATCCATACTGCACTCTATACTGCACTTATTCTAAACCTAGACTGCACTTATACCAACCCTGTATCATATTATACCAAAGCTTTACCGCATCTGAACCACATTTACCTTGCACCTGTGTCGAAACTATACCATACCTATACTGTATGCAGGTTAACTCAGGCTGTTGTTAAGTGCAAAGACACTATTAAAGGGCCCCAATTATAGCCAGCAGAAGAACATCTCAAAGGACTGCCCCACCTGTAGTAATTATTCTGCAAGCCCGCCTTTGTTCCCCTGCCTCTTCCACTACCATACTGCTTTTGTTTTGGACAGTGCATACGCAGTTGGTCTAATGCCGTGTACACACAATCAGAATTTCCAACAACAAATGTTCGATGTGAGCTTGTTGTCGGAAATTCCGACCGTGTGTAGGCTCCATCGGACATTTGCTGTCGGAATTTCCAACAATAAAAATTTGAGAGCTGGATCTCAAATTTTCCAACATCAAAATCCGTTGTTGTAAATTCCGAGCATGTGTAGACAATTCCGACGCACAAAATTCCACGCATGCTCGGAATCAAGAGCCGCACTGGCTATTGAACTTCATTTTTCTTGGCTCATCATGCGTCTTGTACGTCACCACGTTCTTGACGTTCGGAATTTCTGACAACATTTGTGTGACCGTGTGTATGCAAGACAAGTTTGAGCCAACATCTGTCGGAAATAAATCCAGGATTTTGTTGTCGGAATGTCTGATCGTGTGTACCACCATAAATTCTCTCTGGCAGTATAGTTCCAGGATTTGGTAGATTAAACTTTACTACTGCTCACTACTGCACTTGAGGTGGCCTTGATACTGTTTATGCTGATCTGGATGCCAAATTTCATCTTATTCCTAGTCCTTACTGTTAATCACGTTTTATACTAAACTGTGTTATTTCCATTGTTAAACCATTTTATGCGTGCTTAGTTACAAACCATACTGGGCCACAATATATAAAATTTGCCTTTGCTACGTGGTTTGGTGCCTGTTTTCTTTGATATAGCACTACTATTGAGTACTAAGTATTACTTTCAGTGATTTCTGTGATTTTGTATGTGTGTACAGTCAACCTGGTGTGTGTTAGGGCCTCAGGTTCTTGAGAAGATTTAGGCAAAAAAAAGGAGAATCCATCCTATCCAGCAGCTCCTAAAGTGTTGGCGATGTCACTGGTGTCTAGGGAATGGACAAACTCTCATGCTTATGAATTATTGGCGAAGTCACTGGTCTCCAGCGAAAACATAGGCTGTGTGCGCATCCATTTTTCCTCAATTATCTGGTTTCTGGCTTCCATGTTATTGCTGAGACCTTAATATCTTATCTTATTACACATTGACCTTTTTACCTTTTATTTCTTGTCTTGTTTTGTGCATGTTTGGGGTCAAAGTAAAAATAATTCTGATCCAGCAATAGCTATAAAGATGCTGGTCGCTGGCCAACAGGTTTTACGTACTTAGCATTAACTAGAAAGCTGAGTCATCAGCAGGATTTTGATACCCAGCAGACCCACAGTTACCTTTAGATAAGGCTTATAAACTGAGGAATTGATTAATCACTACATACAGTGGTCATTTTATATATATATATATATATATATATATATATATACACAGTGGTGTGAAAAAGTGTTTGCCCCCTTCCTCATTTCCTGTTCCTTTGCATGTTTGTCACACTTAAGTGTTTCGGAACATCAAACCAATTTAAACAATAGTCAAGGACAACACAAGTAAACACAAAATGCAATTTGTAAATGAAGGTGTTTATTATTAAAGGTGAAAAAAAATCCAAACCATCATGGCCCTGTGTGAAAAAGCGATTGCCCCCCTTGTTAAAACATACTATAACTGTGGTTGTCCACACCTGAGTTCAATTTCTCTAGCCACACCCAGGCCTGATTATTGCCACACCTGTTCACAATCAAGGCATCACTTAAATAGGAGCTGCTTGACACAGTAAGGTCCACCAGAAGATCCTTAAAAGCTACACATCATGCCGAGACCCAAAGAAATTCAGGAACAATTGAGAAAGAAAGTAATTGAGATCTATCAGTCTGGAAAGGGTTATAAAGCCATTTCCAAAGCTTTGGGAATCCAGCGAACCACAGTGAGAGCCATTAGCCACAAATGGCGAAGACATAGAACAGTGGTGAACCTTCCCAGGAGTGGCCGGCCGCCCAAAATTACCCCAAGAGCGCAGCGACGACTCATCCAAGAGGTCACAAAAGACCCCACAACAACGTCCAAGGAACTGCAGGCCTCACTTGCCTCAGTTAAGGTCAGCGTTCATGCCTCCACCATCAGGAAAAGACTGGGCAAAAATGGCCTGCATAGCAGAGTTCCAAGGAGAAAACCACTGCTGAGCAAAAAGAACATCAAAGCTCGTCTCAATTTCTCCACAACACATCTTGATGATCCCCAAGACTTTTGGGACAACATTCTGTGGACCGATGAGACAAAAGTGGAACTCTTTGGAAGGTGTGTGTCCAAGTATATCTGGCGTAGAAGGAACACTGCATTTCAGAAAAAGAACATTATACCAACAGTAAAATATGGTGGTGGTAGTGTGATGGTCTGGGGCTTGACCAAGTACAACATAACTCATTTTGTGCTGCCCGGCTGTGACACTCCCACCTTTACCTTTCCCAATAACGGAGACCACACCGTAGTTGGAGTGCTAAACAGGCCGTAGCAGCCCCTTTATTAAATAACCAAAATAGTAAACAAATCTTATAAACAAATAACAACATATTACTGAAAACGTGGCGTAGGCCTGCAGGAGGACCTTACCCCCCCCCCACCCATTTTACCATAATCAAAACATTGTGCACTGCGGTCATATCAACTGTAACTAGGCCTCAAGCTGACATACTAGCTCAGAGACAAAACTATTCCCGCAGTGCAGTCATCCACCATATTCCTTACATCACCTATAAGGAATATACCAAACGGGCCCATATCTCCAATGGGTCCCGCATCAAAACATCGTGCACTGCGGTCATATCAACTGTAACTAGGCCTCAAGCTGACATACTAGCTCAGAGACAAAACTATTCCCGCAGTGCAGTCATCCACCATATTCCTTACATCACCTATAAGGAATATACCAAACAGGCCCATATCTCCAATGGGTCCCGCATCAAGTTCTCTGTGGGGAGGGGGTATCTTCTCTCTACCTGCGTCAGCCAACATCCGCCACTGCTACGACATCCAAACGATCCTGTAATAAAATTGTTAACACCACCTGCAATAAGAAAAAAGGGGAGGGAGGGCGGGAACTTTTCTCCTTCAGCACTGACTCCGGGGAGGAATGAACCTCCCCTTCCTTTACACAAGCTCCACCCACTCTCTTAAACGGCCATACACCTAAATGGCATGTTTACTTTATTCATGCCAGCCCTACGCTTATTTACTTGGGCTTTTTGCTGCGGGCTGTTCTTGACCAAGTACAACATAACTCATTTTGTGCTGCCCGGCTGTGACACTCCCACCTTTACCTTTCCCAATAACGGAGACCACACCGTAGTTGGAGTGCTAAACAGGCCGTAGCAGCCCCTTTATTAAATAACCAAAATAGTAAACAAATCTTATAAACAAATAACAACATATTACTGAAAACGTGGCGTAGGCCTGCAGGAGGACCTTACCCCCCCCCCCACCCATTTTACCATAATCAAAACATTGTGCACTGCGGTCATATCAACTGTAACTAGGCCTCAAGCTGACATACTAGCTCAGAGACAAAACTATTCCCGCAGTGCAGTCATCCACCATATTCCTTACATCACCTATAAGGAATATACCAAACGGGCCCATATCTCCAATGGGTCCCGCATCAAAACATCGTGCACTGCGGTCATATCAACTGTAACTAGGCCTCAAGCTGACATACTAGCTCAGAGACAAAACTATTCCCGCAGTGCAGTCATCCACCATATTCCTTACATCACCTATAAGGAATATACCAAACGGGCCCATATCTCCAATGGGTCCCGCATCAAGTTCTCTGTGGGGAGGGGGTATCTTCTCTCTACCTGCGTCAGCCAACATCCGCCACAGCAAACAAGGTTAAAACCTTAACCTTGAGCGCACCTCCACACCCACAGCGCTCGTTCGATCCCATCCTGACTCCTATGGCCCACATATCTGTGCCCACAGCGTTCAGCTGTACTCCGTCCGCCTGGAGATATCACCACGTGATTATCTCCAACTCCCTGTGCCTGATAGCAAGGCCTCCGTACTCAACAAAGAACCTGCTGGCCTCCTGGTGTATCTTTTCCCTGACCTTGTTAGTAAGCTCAACTGATCTGGCTAGCCACCATGAAGTCCTAGCTATCATATCCGACCATACCAGGATAGTTTTTGGGAAAGCCGCCCGAAGTCGGCAAAGGTTATATTTTATGTCCCTAATTATATTAAATTTGGTTCTCAGCCCAAAGTTGTTGCCCCCAACGTGAAATAATTAAAACCTCAGGGGGCCTATCCCATCGCGCAAAGCTATGCGCTTCCGGAACCGGGCTACTCCAGAGAATCCCCGGAAGACCCGCCACTTAATGTAGGCCTCCCTTCTGGAAAAACCTTAACTGTCCCCCGTCTGGCCTGGCATCACCCCTCCTGACCCCCCAGCGAACACAGGAATGTCCCATAATCCAAACGAGACTAGGCGGGGAATCTGAAAAGAAAAACAACAAGGAAAATCCTCGACAAACGTAAACCTGACTTACCACACGAACCCGTGCCGGCACATGAACCCACAAACGACCCCATGCACTATCAACCCACTAAATCCATACTGACGTAATGCCCGGATTCCCACCTCCCAATATTTTTAACCGCCTCCTCGTTTAGGCCCCACGTGACTACCTCCGTCACAGCACCCATCCCAAAGGAATGTGACGAAAATTTCTGATCCCCGAGACCCAGCTCTACCAACACTTCGAAACACTCCTATAGCTTGGAAACGCAACAGCGCCTCCCCATTGAATGAACTAACAGAGGACCCCGACAGCCGGCCTCTGTTCCAGATAAACTTCGTGACTAAGACGGGGCAGAGCTTGGCGTCTGGAATAGCGAAAACCACCACTTCCTTGCCTCGACCCTCCTAGTCCGTCTTAGATCTCCGTAATTGAAACACCACCCTCTCTGAGTAGCGCCGAACCTCGCCTACCACCAAACCATCTCCCTTCTTCATCGAGGAACTTACCAGCTCCCCCATCCTCAATGCCCCAAAAAAGGGGCCTAAACAAAAGCCGTGCGGAAAGCCCTACCGCGTAACCAGTTAACCACACCCCGGCAAACTGTCCACCATTCTACCCAACATCTCCAAGGTAACCGGCCGTCTCTCATCCCGGACCCTCGACCCTCTCCTGTGACCTTCTACTGCCTGGCATGTCCAGAAATCTTTGTCCAAACTCTCCCCCCTTCAAGTTTGAACCAAAACGCCATGGCCGCCAGAACCTTCCCCAGCCTCGACACGGAAATACCATTTTCCATGTGCCCGGCAAACAGAAATAAAAGCAGACTAAGCTCTCCCTCGCCCACCAAAGCCTGTACTTGAAAAGCAACCTATTCCCCCCATACTTTCCTGTATGCGTTCCATGTCCCCTCGCTCCCTGACCGCCGAAACCACTCGGCTGTCCTTCCGGGGCCATCCTCCACAGACACGATGGACGCGGGACCCCGCATTGTTCTGCCTCCGGCGCCACCTCCTGAAATCTCTCCCACTGAAAACGAGAAGGGGCGTCTGCGATCACGTTGTCCAATCCCGGCAAGTGCACTGCATGAATAACAATGTTCCACTACATGCACGGAAGCACCAAGTGTCTCAACCAGCGCACCACCGGCGGTGAGGCCGCTGATACCTTGTTGATAACCTGTATCACCCCTAAGTTGTCAATGTGGGAGTGAACTCTGAAGAATTCTCCCCACAATTCAACCGCTAGTACCGCAGGCAACAACTCAAGTAGCCGCATGTTCCTGAGCATCACTTCACCTTGCCAGCTTTCCGGCCAAGTGCCAGCACTGAAGGCCCCTTAACCCGCCAACCCCGTGGCATCTGTGTGCAATTCCAGTCAAAATACTTACCGGCCCGGTCATCCACATTGCTCTCCCGTTAAAGTTGCCCAGGAACACATGCTACCTTCTCAGGTCATCCCTATGCTCCCTTGACAGAGTCACCTAATGCCTGGGCGACACAATCCCACCAGTACTAGCCGCTAACCTCCTGCCCAAACCCTACCTATATGGATGACCCTGCCCGCAAAATTGGGCTTACCCAGCACCGATTGCAGGGCTCTCAGCTGAACTTTGAGCCGACCAACCATTGCCCGCACCTCCGCCTGTAATGCTACCAACTTAGCATCTGGCAACCCATATTCCATGGCCGCGGAATCAAGGACAATCCCCCGATAACTGGTCACCGTCGTGGGCCCTTCCGTCCTGTCGAGTGCAAGCGGAATGCCGAGTTCCCCTGCAATCCTCTCCAGCGTTGTCAGGAGCACCGCGCAAACTTTTTATGCGGGCAGACCGACACCCAAGCAATCGTCCAGATAATGGCTCACCGAGTTCAATCCAGCGACGTCCATCACCACCTATTCCACAAATGAGCTGAAACACTCGAAAACTATGCACACGAGGTAGAGCCACCCCTTAGCAAACATTTATCCACGTAATATTCCTCTTGCCACCTGCAACCCAATAAGCCAAAGCTATCGGGGTGAACAGGCAGCAAACGAAACGCCGCTTCAATGTCTGTCTTTGCCCTTCGAGCTCCTTAAAATATATACTTTCATCTGGATAGAACCCACAAGTTCACCATTGCAAACCTGCCGCTCTAACCACTAAGCCGTCGAACCCAAAAAACGCTGCCTCGAACGACGTGTACGAGACCGTACAACTTCGGGATCGATGGCCTCATTCACCGACCCCCCCTTTTGGATAAGACAGGTGGCGAATGAGTCAAAATTTGTTCGGTTCCTCCTTATGGCCCCCAACGGAGAAACCAACAGGTCGTGAATGGGTTGTCGGAAACGGGGCCCGCCATCCTACCTGGAGCTACCTCCTTATGCAACTTTTCTTACACCACCTCATGGTGTTGCAGAGCGGACCGCAACAGGAGGAGCTGAGCTCAACACCGCAGGAATCTTGCAAACCCTCCGACAAAAAACCCAGACTCAACGGCTGGGCCATCGCCTTATCTGGGCATTTATCTAGAAAAGGACGCATTCTACCTGCTTGAAACACCGGGCTCCGGGGTGCGAGCCTCCGCACCCCGAACTAGTGTTTATCATTGTATTGCCAGCAGACTCCCTTTTTCTTTGTGGCCGAGTGACCTGAAGCCCCTGCTCCATGAACTGCTGACCCGTAGGTTTCACCGACGACATCAAGCCCCGACTGGTGTCTTTGTGATTCCAACGAAGAGCCGGCCTCCCTGCCCTCCTCTGACTAAACTGCTCCTTGAAACGCAGCCCGCAGCTTCACTCTATCCAAGTTAAAATTTTTTCAGCGGAAGCAGAGAAAATATCTCCACACACTCCCTTTTCCAACATTTCTCCTTAACTTCCTGTTTCAAATGGGCCCCTAGTGGCCCCTCAAAACATACCTAAACCACGCCACGTGCGGCATCAGCCAGCCGCATAATGTTTTGTTGTTTGTTTCTACCCCCCCCATTCCCCCCTCAACTGCAGCGGGCTCCGTGGGCAGACACGCCACCACCGAGTCCCCCGTACCTGCATCCCTCCCCCCCGGGGCCCCCGTGGGCGGATCCGCCACCACCGCTTCCCCCGCTTGCGCCGGCGTTCCCTCCCCCCTTGTGCCCGAAATCACCTGACCCCCCCAAACCCTCACCCGAGAAGGACCCCTCCCGCTTGCCCCCACTTATCCGCCCCCCGCCCCGTCCCCCTCTCTCTACATTCCCCCCCAAATCGTCCCTCCCGCAAAACCCCAGACAAAACAAGACTTACCGGGCTGCCTGGAAACGCTCCCACCAGCCGATGGTCCCGAATCCACCGCCGCCGACCTCGACCTCGTATCTTGAAGCTCGCCCTTGGACAGTTCCACCACTTCGCCCGCAATCGACATAGCCTGCCCTCCAGGGGATTCGCCCCCAGGTGCAGGCGAGCTCCGGCTCCTCCTCTTCCCCTCAGCCGACTCGCTGACCCACTTCCTCGGGCTCTCGACACCGGACCCTGATGCTTCCAGTGCCGCTGTCCTGGGGTTAGGCTGCTCGCCTCTGTACCCCCCTGGTGACTTCCCGGGCCTGGGCAGCACGCCCCCAACCCCCGCCGACTGCGCTCCCTGTTCACTGGATGCGTAGCTCCTCCCCCTTGTCTGCGCCCGGGCAGGCGGACCGCCTTCGTCCCGCTGGCAGATAAGGTCGCTGCAGGGCCGACTCTCACTGACCCCCCGTGTTGCTGAACGCGGCCTGGGCTTTTCCTCCCCCAGTAGGCGGGCCGCCATTCTGGGCCTCTGCCTGGTCCTCCTCAGATGACTGGGTTCCCATGGATGCTCCCTTCCAGCTCCTGGCTTTCTCCCTCCCCTCCCCAGATGGCAGGCCGCCAACTTGGGTTGCTGCTTGTCTCCCTCCCAATGCTTTCAGCAAGCTCTGTCCCTGAGAAGCTGTGTGGGCCCCCCCATTAGCCCCCCCCGCTCTCTGCCTCCTCGACTCTGGTGCTGAGCTCAGGTGATAGCCCGTCCCCCCCCCCTCCCCGCGCGCGGTGCGGGCCTGGACAGGCCTGAGGCCTGGTTTTTTGTCCGCATGGCGGTGGCGCCATCCATCCGGTTTTTGGGCCCCCCACTGCTCCCCACCACACTACCTGACCGCCCCACACTCGCAGAAACCCCCCCTCGCCGACCGCTTTTCCGGCGGTCCGGCGCCTGTTCACAATTGTCCCCCATATCAGCAGCCATGTGTCCCCCTGGGGAATAGCGCTCCGGCGGGCGGGATCGCCGCGCCCGGCTTGCGTGACCAGTCCCCCCCCCGAACTCTCCGCTCTCCCCCCCCAATGTCCCCTCGACCTGTGCCCTCCTCCCCACCTCACCGTTTGCTGTTGCCTGTCTGTGGGCCATCAGCTCCCCCCTGGTGCGTCCTCCCTGTAACTTTTCTCCTTCAGCACTGACTCCGGGGAGGAATGAACCTCCCCTTCCTTTACACAAGCTCCACCCACTCTCTTAAACGGCCATACACCTAAATGGCATGTTTACTTTATTCATGCCAGCCCTACGCTTATTTACTTGGGCTTTTTGCTGCGGGCTGTTCTGTTTTGCTGCTTCAGGACCTGGAAGACTTGCCGTGATAAAAGGAACTATGAATTCTGCTGTCTACCAAGAGATCCTGAAGGAGAATGTCCGACCATCTGTTCGTGTACTCAAGCTGAAACGAACTTGGGTTCTGCAGCAGGACAATGATCCTAAACACACCAGCAAGTCCACCACCGAATGGCTGAAGAAAAACAAAATGAAGACTTTGGAGTGGCCTAGCCAAAGTCCTGACCTGAATCCTATTGAGATGTTGTGGTATGACCTTAAAAAGGCCGTTCATGCTCGAAAACCCTCTAATGTAACTGAATTAGGACAATTCTGCAAAGATGAGTGGGCCAAAATTCCTCCAGGACGCTGTAAAAGCCTCATTGCACGTTATCGCAAACGCTTGGTTGCAGTTGTTGCTGCTAAGGGTGGCCCAACCAGTTATTAGGTTTAGGGGGCAATCACTTTTTCACACAGGGCCATGATGGTTTGGATTTTTTTTCACCTTTAATAATAAACACCTTCATTTACAAATTGCATTTTGTGTTTACTTGTGTTGTCCTTGACTATTGTTTAAATTGGTTTGATGTTCCGAAACACTTAAGTGTGACAAACATGCAAAGGAACAGGAAATGAGGAAGGGGGCAAACACTTTTTCACACCACTGTATATATATATATATATATATATATATATATACAGTGGGGATCGAAAGTTTGGCCACTTCCTCAGGACACAGACAAAATGTGTGTGTCTGTAGAGAGACCATGTCAAAAAAACTAAAGGAAGAGAAACAAAAATATATGGTAACATTTATACAGATATATATACAGTGGGGATCGAAAATGTGGGCACCCTAGGTAAAAATGTGTATTAATGTGCATAACGAAGCCAAGGAAAGATGGAAAAATCTCAAAATGGCATCAAATTACAGATTAGACATTCTTATAATATGTCAAAAAAAGTTAGATTTTATTTCCATCATTTACACTTTCAAAATTACAGAAAACAAAAAAATGGCATCTGCAAAAGTTTGGGCACCCTGCAGAATTTATAGCATGCACTGCCCCCTTTGCAAAGCTGAGACCTGCCAGTGTCATGGATTGTTCTCAATCATCGTCTGGCAAGACCAGGTGATGTCAATCTCAAAGGTTTTAAATGGCCAGACTCATCTGACCTTGCCCCAACAATCAGCACCATGGGTTCTTCTAAGCAGTTGTCTAGAAAACTGAAACTGAAAATAGTTAACGCTCACAAAGCTGGAGAAGGCTATAAGAAGATAGCAAAGCGTTTTCAGATGTCAATATCCTCTGTTTGGAATGTAATTAAGAAATGGCAGTCATCAGGAACAGTGGAAGTTAAAGCAAGATCTGGAAGACCAAGAAAAATATCAGACAGAACAGCTCACAGGATTGTGAGAAAAGCAATTCAAAACCCACGTTTGACTGCACGATCCCTCTAGAAAGATCTGGCAGATACTGGAGTTGTGGTACACTATTCCACTATAAAGAGATACTTGTACAAATATGGTCTTCATGGAAGAGTCATCAGAAGAAAACGTCTTCTACGTCCTCACCACAAAAATCAGCGTTTGAACTTTGCAAATGAACATATAGACAAGCCTGAGGCATTTTGGAAACAAGTTCTGTGGACTGATGAGGTTAAAATAGAACTTTTTGGCCGGAATGAGCAAAGGTACGTTTGGAGAGGCACAGAATTTTATGAAAAGAACCTCTGTCCAACTGTTAAGCATGGGGATGGATCAATCATGCTTTGGGGTTGTATTGCAGTCAGTGGCACAGGGAACATTTCACGAGTAGAAGGAAAAATGGATTCAATAAAATGTCAGCAAATTTTGGATGGTAACTTGATGCCATCTGTGAAAAAGCTGAAGTTAAAGAGAGGATGGCTTCTATAAATGGATAATGATCCTAAACACACCTCAAAATCCACGGGGGATCACATCAAGAGGCGTAAACTGAAGGTTTTGCCATGGCCTTTACAATCTCCTGACCTCAACATTATTGAAAGTCTATGGATAGACTTTAAAAGAGCAGTGCATGACAGACAGCCCAGAAATCTCAAAGAACTGGAAGACTTTTGTAAGAAAGAATGGGCAAAGATACCTCAAACAAGAATTGAAAGACTCTTGGCTGGCTACAAAAAGCGTTTACAAGCTGTGATACATGCCAAAGGGGGCAGTACAAGATATTAACTCTGCAGGGTGCCCAAACTTTTGTAGACTCTGTTTTTTTGTTTTCTGTAATTTTTGAAAGTGTAAATGATGGAAATAAAATCTAACTTTTTTTGACATATTATAAGAATGTCTAATCTGTAATTTGATGCCATTTATAGATTTTTCGATCTTTCCTTGGCTTTGTTATGCACATTAATACACATTTTTACCTAGGGTGCCCAAATTTTCGATCCCCACTGTATATATACCTGTATAAATGTTACCATATATTTTAGTTTTTTTGACATGGTCTCTCTACAGATACACACATTTTGTCTGTGTCCTGAGGAAGTGGGCACTGTTCCATGAAACTTGTTAATATTTCAGTCTATTGCACACCCATTTTAATGTATTTGCCATATTGTATACATTCAACTAATTTACACCAACATTTGTGTATTTTGCGTATTTTGTGTATTTTATTATGACATATGTAATGTTTAAAATGTCTAGTTTTAACTTTAATATGAAATACATTTTGTACCTTTTAAGAAATTTGTTATTAACTTTATTTAACTTTTCAGATTTTAATATGTTTTAAGGGACTGAGTTCCGCCAATGTTTTAGTTCTTGTGACTTTTATTTTTTTGTATGTTATAATTTTACACTACATTCCTGCATCCATATATGTTTTTTATGCTGCAGGCGCATAGTTGAACCTGGACGACAGGAGATCCACATCCAGAGTACCCCAGCAAATTCAGATCTCCCTCTGGCGTCAGTTCCTGTGAACATAGAAATCAATAAATATGTTTTCTCTCCTACAGAGAAGCATCGATCACCCAAGGACACTAGCAAAAACTGAGGATCACATAGTGGAGGGGGTTTTATGGGACATGACAAGATCTATGAGTAGCTTTGCCAGTGCCCAATCATCTGAAGGTACAATATACAACCCATCTGTTATGATTGAAGACCTGGGTCCTGTATTGCAGTGGTCCTCAACCTCAGTCCTCAAGTACACCCAAAGGCCATGGGAACTTCCCTTGAATAAAATAGCTCTTATCAATACTGTGTCTTTAATATTGATTTAAAGCAGCTGTGCAAAGTAAAGGAAAATCTTAAAACATGGCCCATTGGGGGTTCTTGAGGACTAAGGTTGAGAACCACTGCTTTATTGTACTCCAAGAAAAGGATTTTACAGGTACATAAAAAATCCAATTTTAAATTGCATGACAATAATTCACATGTACTTCTTGTTGCCAGCAGGTGGAGCTAGATTCTTGCTCTAAGGCGGGGGTCAGCAACCAGTAGATCGCAGACAGGTGACTGGTAGATCGCGGTCTGGGCATGCTGACCCACCATTCCAGATCATCAAACAGAGTGCAATGCAGAGGGACTACTTATAAAGTTGAGGCTGTAGTAAGGAGCAAGAGCCACCTAAGCCGATGCCTCCTCTGTAGTGCTAGCTCCAACTAACTGCACTCCGCCTCTTATCCCAGCTAGCAGAATGGTGCCAGCAGCTGGGGTGGTAAAACGCCATAGTTAAGATGTGTTTTTATGCATGCTGGGAAGCAAGTATGAGACGGAAGCTATTGGCTACTGGCTATTGAACTTGCTTTTTCTAGTCCTGTCATACACGTTGTGCGTCACTGCATTCTTGACGATCGGACTTTGGTGTGATCGTGTGTACGCATGACAGTTTCAGCGGAACTCCGTCAGAAAAAACGGGAGTTTATTCCGATGGGAAAACCGGTCGTGTGTACGCAGCATTAGTGTCAAGGTTGACATAGCTACAATAGTACATAGTAAGCCAATCAGTCTGATCTTTAACATCAGATTACGAATGCACCAAATTAAATACATCAAAGCATGAGACTATTACAGTTACAGAATTCTATCCAGAATTAAGTCAACCAGCGATAACCCTGGGGTGTCAATCCAAGGTGACCATACTGCCTGATATTTATTTGGACATTCCCTATGTTGGAAGATATATTTTTCTAAACGCAGTGTATCTCCCATTGCTGCGACCCATTATTTCCAAGAGGGAGGTTCAGCAAATTTCCAGTGTCTAAGGATTATCTTTCTAGCCTGGAATAAGGCCTGTTTGGTGATCTCTTCCACCTGTAGATTATCTAAGAAACCCAAAAGGCAAGATTTAGGATCCTGTCTAACAGTCAGGGCCCGTGCTACCTCTAGGCAAACTAGGCAGCCGCCTAGGGCGCCTGGCCACTGGTGTTCCTACTCTCTTCTTTCTGCAGCAAACGACTAAGTCTCAGCATCACATAGTGTCAGAGGCGCAGCAGCGGTGGAGGAATGTGTCTGTGTCCCGATTCCCAAATGAATGGAAGCAAGCAAATATTAATTGATGGGCACTGGTAGGCTGCATTGATGGGCGCTGGTAGGCTGCATTTGATGGGCACTTCATTAAAAAGGTGGGGGGGAAATGGGCAGGGCAAAGGGAGTGGGGTCAGTGGTGGAGCCGGAGGGGGGGCGGCAAAATTAGGTTTTGCCTAGGGTGTCAAAAATCCTTGCACCAGCCCTGCTAACAGTAACCTGAAATACCCTTTAGGGTGTCCAGGACATTCCCCCAGTAAAGATGTAGCTTGGGGCATCTCCACAGTAGATGGACTAGATCACCATGTTCTCTAGAACATCTAGAACATATAGGGTCCTCTCTAATCTCCATTTAAAAAGCCTTGCTGACATAAGATGGGCCCTAAGTAGGATGTACATTTGTGACAGTCTCTGTGTAACATTAAGGGAACAAAGCTGTACAGCCTGTAAAGCTTCCTCCCATTGTTCCTCCTCAAACGCTCCCATATACTGTTCCTAGCGAGCCTCAGCCCCCGAGGAGAAGTCTTTCAGAAAGATAATCAACAGCATGTAGTAACTTCTAGATAGAAACCTTTATATACTTCCACTTCAGACATATAGTTAAAGATAGTTGTTGGGGACTGTACCCAGGCCTTAGACCCGGTTTGTGCCCTAACTGCATGTTGAAGTGGCATATAATAAAATTACAAGTGGGTGGAAGCTGAAATCTGGTTTGCAGGGTATGGAAGGAACACAGTTTACCTTTTTCAACAATATGAGACAGTAATGTAATACCATATTGTTGCCATTTGGCCCCATATTGCAGTACTTTCAACTCATTGTAATAGTTATTGCCCCATATAGGACTATATTTAGTAGGGGTGCAACGGATCAAAAAACTCACAGATCGGATCGTTCCTCGGATCAGAGTCACGGATCGGATCATTTTTCAGATCAGCAAATAATAATTGAATTTGCAAAAACCTGTGAAAATTCCACCACCATACATTCCCCACTGTAATATCCACAATCTCCCCACTGTAATATCCACGTCATCTGAGTATGGCTGGGTATGGCTGGGTATCGCTGAGTTTGGCTGGGTATTACCGAGTATGGCTGTGTATTACCGAGTATGGCTGGGTATGGCAGAGTATTGGCTGGGTATGGCAGGGTATGGCAGAGTATTGGCAGGGTATGGCAGAGTATTGGCAGGGTATTGGCAGGGTATTGCAGAGTATTGGCAGGGTATGGCAGGGTATTGGCAGGGTATTGGCAGAGTATTGGCAGAGTATTGTAGAGTATGGAGGGATGGCTGTGACTACAATTGTCACAGAGCAGCGCTGTGGGCACTACAGATCCAGCCCACAGCGCTGCTGCCATACGATCTCTCCCCTCCACTGTACAGATCTGTACACAGAGGGGAGAGAGGAACCGGCGTCATCTTGATGCCAGTTTGTTTACAAGTGATCGCTCTGTCATTTGACGGAGCGATCACATTGTAAACAGCCGACGGGTGCACCAAGGTGGCCACCGCTCCGGAGCTAGGCCGAAGCCGCGGTGTTTCCAAAGGCCGAGGCCGCGGACCCGTTCGGATCACGGATCAGTGACGATCCGTTGCACCCCTAATATTTAGTAAACCCTGTCACATCCTGTATCTGCCATACTTTGTTCCAGACCTTCTGCATGAGGGCATAAGTGGGGAAAAGTTTATTAGACTAGCTATACTTGAGGGCTTCCAGACAATGGTTGCCACCTCATCCCTTTAAACCCGAACACATATTAATTACACAGGTTCTGTGGCTGATTAATTAGCCTCAGAACCTGTTTAATTCAAAGGTGTTCAGATTTAAAGGGATGAGGTGGCAACTCTATTCCAGACCCATAGAAACATTATTTCCCCCATCACATAATGTAATATATGATCAGTGGCCTGTAGTTTCCTATTGTTCTGAGGTAGAGCTCTAGTAATGTTTTGCAGCTGGGCTGCCTGGTAGTACAACCACGGGTTGAGTAGTGCCAGCCCGCCACTCTCTTTTGGCCTTTGAAGTTGTTCCAATTTTATTCTCGGGAGGTGGCTTCAACAGTTTATAATGGATTCTGAATTTCATGCAAATTTTTCAATTAAAAAAAAAAAAAGACAAAGACCTGAATGTTAAAATCAGTTTATTTCACATACTGTCATTATAATAAATGAATAAATAAAAATATAAATCTATTATTTACACCTATTTGAACATCTCATGGAATCCATGCTGACATAAGCCAGTCAGGGTTGGCGACGGCAACCCTTCATCTTGTCTCACTTTGGTCCAATCATTTTTCTTTTTTGTCTTCAGTGCACTTAAAGTATTAAAGGAGCTGAGAGGGATGAACCAACTGGGATAACCAAAGGAACCAGCCTTTGCAGTGGGAGGGGTCCTGCGGATGGCGGGAATTGGTGCTTTGTACAAGAAAATTTTCTGACGAGTCAACCTGCTGGGAAAGATATTTATTTTTAGAAAGCTGATATCAATTTTACAAGTCAAAGTAAATTAATTTCTAATGTTAAATTAAATGTTAAAATATATGCAAGAATCTAGGGAGACGTTTGTCTCTTCCTGTCCAATGACTGTGGTCACAAGCAAGGGAAGTATATGGAAGTCTTGATTCATTCAGCTGCAGGAGTGCTTTATGCCGTGTACACACGACCGGACTTTCCGGCAAACAGATCCTGGTTCTCGCTCTGTCACGCGCGATCGCGGGTGCCCGGCGGTCATCGCGCCCACCAGGCACTCACATCAGCTCCGGCGTGGCGCAGCGGGTGCGTGCCCCTAGTGGTCAAAAGGTGAACCGACGTACAGTTACGTCGTTTCGCCCAGGGGTGCCAACCTGCCGCAGTACAACTACAGCGGCTGGTCGGGAAGGGGTTAAGCTATGATACCTTTAATGTCAGCCCAACCAAGTTCAACAATACATGTATCTGAAAAGCTCAATATACTGTAGGCTTATTACATGCGCAAGCTCTGCTTCCTGTCTTCAAGCCCTGCACAGTGATAGTGCTTTAGGGTCATTTCACGCGGGCGTTCTGTCTGCCCGTTTTTTGTTCATCCGTTGACGAATGACAAACAGACAGCAGTGCATTCCTATGGGCAAACGGATGTAAACGGATGATCATCCGTTCGCCCATTTTTTATCCATCAATGGTTGCATGAAAAACAGACAGACTGAACGCCTGTGTGAAATAATTCTTAGGGATAGTTCTCACTACTGCGTGTGCAGGTGCGTGTTTACATGCATTCCCATGCAGGGCAGCTCATGTATTCCCATAGTATGCCCTAGGCACAAAAAACGCAGAAAATAAGTACCTACATTTTTTCCAAAACGCGCTGCACATAACTATGTGCTTGCTAAAGTGCAGCGCATTTTTCTGTGTGTCGTGAAAGTGTGTTCCCAGACACACATACACTATATTACCAAATGTATTGGGACACCTGCCTTTACACGCACGTGAACTTTAATGGCATCCCAGTCTTAGTCTGTGGGGTTCAATATTGAGTTGGACCACCCTTTGCAGATATAACAGCTTCAACTCTTCTGGGAAGGCTGTCCACAAGGTTTAGGAGTGTGTCTATGGGAATGTTTGACTATTCTTCCAGAAGCACATTTGTGAGGTCAGACACTGATGTTGAATGAGAAGGCCTGGCTCGTGGTCTACGCTCTAATTGATCCCAAAAGTGTTCTCTCGGGTTGAGGTCAAGTTCCTTCACCCCAAACTCGCTCACCCATGTCTTTCAGGACCTTGCTTTGTGCACTGGTCCAAATCATTTAGTGAAGGGGGGATTATGGAGTGGGGTTGTTTTTCAGGGGTTGAGCTTGGCCCCTTAGTTCCAGTGAAGGGAACTCTTAAGGTGTCAGCATACCAAGATATTTAGGACAATTACATGCTCCCAACTTTGTGGGAACAGTTTGGGGACGGCCCCTTCCTGTTCCAACATGACTGCGCACCAGTGCACAAAGCAAGGTCCATAAAGACATGGATGAGCAAGTTTGGGGTGGAGGACCTCAACCTGATAGAACACCTTTGGGATGAATTATAGCGGAGACTGCGAGCCAGGCCTTCTCGTACAACATTGGTACCTGATCTTGCATATATGCTTCTGGAAGAATGGTCAAACATTCCCAACCTTGTGGAAAGCCTTCCCAGAGGAATATAAGCTTTTATAGCTGCAAAGGGTGGGCCAACTCAATATTGAACCCTATGGACTAAGACTGGAATGTCATTAAAGTTCATGTGCATGTAAAGACAGGTGTCTCAATACTTTTGGTAATACAGTGTAGATGCAAGCCTTACTGCTCCTCATATCTCACTGTAAAACCAATGGGAGAGCTAGCCCCTGAAACCAGAACACTCAATCTTATTCTATAATCTATTTTAAAAGAGCAGACATTCAGTAAGAATGTTGATTGCCCTGTCTTACAAAATGGGGGTTGCAGTACTTTTTATATATGAAATACTGTATATCCATTACAATTGGACACAGCAAGCAAACTTTTTAGAATATTAACCCGAAGTAAATACTAACCGAAAATACCCAGAAGCCCCTCAATTAATTCTTGTCCCGGCAGGTTCCGCAACAACAGCCGAACAGACCATTCAACATCTGGATCGCACAGAGGACGAGGGAAATGGCAGAGGTGGACAACGCGATGGAGAACAGGACAACGTTGAAGAGCACCACATCCTTGGGATACGCGCAGTTGCTCCACAATTCTTGTTTGAACAGGTAACTTTCATTACTGTAAAAGAGGAGGGAAAAAAAAAATTGTATTTATCATAAGTGATGTAAGTAACTGAGTTAAAATAAACTGAGTTACCTAACGCAGTTACTTTAGAGGGTAACGAGCAGTGTTGGTCATCTTACTTTAAAAAAGTAATTTAGTTAAGTTACAAATTACTTCTCCCAAAAAGTAATTGCGTTAGTAACTCAGTTACTACATTGGAAAAGTAATTAGTTACTCAGCAAAGTAACTGACTTTTTTTTTTAAATATTCTATACGTGTAACTAAGGGGCGGGTCTAGTATTACTGTAACCAAGGGGCGCATTTATTATTGTTATATATCGTGTAACCAAGGAGCTGCCCTATTATTACTCTAACCAAGGGGCATATCTGTTATAGCGTGTAAGCAAGTGGCGGGTCTATTATTATTATATGGTGTAAGGGGCGGGTCTATTATTATTATATTGTGTAAGGGGCGGATGGCTACAGAAGAGGGCGAATGTTAAATTAATGGGCAGAGCTCGATATATAACAATAATAATAAATGCGCCCCTTGGTTACAGTAATACTAGACTCGCCCCTTACTTACACGATAGACACCCCATCGCCTCGTACAATTACATGTTAACTGCGCCTGCGCTGTGTAGAGTTCACTCAGAGCTGTTTAGGTTCGGCAATTTTCGGAAGCTCCGTAGTCCTTCGTACTGTGCAAGCGCTGCGCCTGCGCAGTACAGGGGGTCCTTATCCGGCGGGGGAACTTTTTTGTCAGGACACCGGAATTACACTACTGCCATCTAGTGGCGGTAGATGTAATTGGAGTAACTAAGCCTCTGTAATGGGAACTGAGTTACCATGAGGGGAAAAGTAATCAGTTAGATTACTAGTTACCCTCTAAAGTAACTGAGTTACGTAACTCAGTTTATTTTAACTCAGTTACTTACATCACTGGTAACGAGTAATCTAACTGATTACTTTTCCCCTCATGGTAACTCAGTTCCCATTACTTTGGCTTAGTTACCCCAATTACATCTACCGCCACTAGATGGCAGTAGTGTAATTCCGGTGTCCTGCCGAAAAAGTTCCCCCGCCGGATAAGGACCCCCTGTACTGCGCAGGGCTTGCGCAGTACGAAGGACTACGGAGCTTCCGAAAATTGCCGAAACAGCTCTGAGTGAACTCTACACCGTGCAGGTGCAGTTAACATGTAATTGTACGAGGGGATGCCGCACGCTCCTGATGCTCGTGCTACTCTGCAAGGGGCGTCTATCGGGTAAGTAAGGGGCGGGTCTAGTATTACTGTAACCAAGGGGCGCATTTATTATTATTGTTATATATCGAGCGCTGCCCATTAATTTAACATTCGCCCTCTTCTGTAGTTATCCGCCCCTTACACGATATAATAATAATAGACCCGCCCCTTGCTTACACGCTATAACAGATCTGCCCCTTGGTTAGAGTAATAATAGAGCAGCCCCTTGGTTACACGATATATAACAATAATAATAAATGCGCCCCTTGGTTACAGTAATACTAGACCCGCCCCTTAGTTACACGTATAGAATATTAAAAAAAAAAAGTCCCAGTTACTTTGCTGCGTAACTAATTACTTTTCCAATGTAGTAACTGAGTTACTAACGCAATTACTTTTTGGGAGAAGTAATTTGTAACTTAGCTAATTACTTTTTTAAAGTAAGATGACCAACACTGATCATACGTGCCAATTCTGTCCTAGTGTAAACTACAAACTACAGTGTGCAATGATTGCAATAAGGCTTGACTAGCAAGGCTTCCCCTTGTGGCCAGATGTGTTACCGTACACTATTATAATTTTTCATATCTGCAGTAGACATAGGGGTGTGTGTATAGTAATGGCCATGGTTGTATTTAGCTGTTTGTAAAGGCTCCATCTCTTTTAAGACATGATTTTTTTATTTTTATTTAGGAGATCTGAAATAAGCCTGGGCTACAGTCTAAGACAGGGGGTCTCCAAACTTTTCAGTACGAGGGCCATATCGTATATTTTATGTATGTGGGCTAAAAAATCTATTTTTTTAAATGAACAAATCAAATTTAAATGAATGGATATGTTTTACTTGGAATGTGCATGATATGATATTAGCATGATATGGTTTCAGAACAGTGGTCTCCGAGCTATGGCCCGGGGGTCAGATACAGCGCTTTGCTTGCTTTTATCTGGCCCTTAAGGCACTATTTTCATCAACTGATACCAACAATGGGGAATAATTCCCCCCATTGACACCAATGAAGGGGCAGAATTCCTCTCAATGACACCAAGGATGGAGCACAAGTCCTCGCAAAGACACAAAGATGGGGCACTATTCTTCCCAATGACACCAACAACTGGGGCCCAATAACACCAATGATGGAGCACAATTCCTCTCACTGACACCAAAGATTGCTTATTCCCACTGACTTTGGGACCTTTTCTACTCCCAATTACCACAGTCTACCCCCCCCCCCCCCTTAAAGCGGTAGTTAACCCGCTGAAATTTTTAATTTTTATTATACACCTGTAAGGGAAAAGGCATAATGAGCTAGTATGCACCGCATACTAGCTCATTATGAAATACTTACCTTAGAACGAGGCGTCGGTAACTCACCTGGTCCATGCCGAGGTAGCTGACATGTTGCCTCGGCGTGTCTTCCGGGTATCGTGACTGTGAGTGGCTGGAGCCGCGATTTCGTCACTCCCGCGCATGGGCACGGAAGACTTCTTCCCGGCAAGGTTCGGATTCTGCCGGCCTTTCAGCCGAGAATCCCCCATGGGCATGCGCCGATGCAGTCAGCGGCTCATTTCACGGGGAATATCTCCTAATCCGTACAGTTTTAGGAGATGATTTTTTTTACCTACAGGTAAGCCTTATTATAGTCTTACCTGTAGGTAAAAGTAAATTTGTTGACTATACAACCGCTTTAAGTCTAAAGGACAGTAAACTGGCCCTTTGTTTAGTAAGTTTGGAGACCCCTAGTTTAGAACAACATAAAAAAAAAAAATCAATAAAACAAAGCAAAGAAATTTTAAATAAACCTGAGCTCATCAGATTTACCCCTTAAATTAGAGGCTCCATAAAAGCCCCCATCAAAGTCCCCTATACATTGGAGTCCCCATCACATCAGAGTACTCCCTTACATAAAAGTACCCATCAGAGCCCCCCATACATCAGGGTTTCTATCAAAGTTCCCCTTATATTGGAGTCCCTTCTCTCCTTTATTTTGGCTTTCCAAAATAACTAATTGAATAGTTAAAGGGTTAGATTAAAAAAAGGTTTAGTACAGTAAAAAAACTTGAGGGAGAAAGAGGGATTTGGTTCCAAAGAAGGAACAGTTCCTCTAAACCTGGAAGGCATGCTATAAGGACTACTAAACAAAAGGGCACATGAATGCATGCTGCCCGATCTACTGACTCTTTTAGATACTCATCGTGCTGGATTTCCTCTCAAATGTCCAGAAGTGGTCAGATTGGGAAGAATAAAGAACAATCTATAGAATGGGCATTGCCCTTCCCAATCATACTGACCAATAACATGGCCCAAAGGTGGCCTGCAGTGAATTGGGCCCCAGTCACACCCAGCCATGCCCTGTTCTCTGTGATGTTACGGCTCTCCAGTTACCTATACACCCAGGGCCATCTTAAGAGCATTATAGGCCCCCGGGCAATACAGTGCACTGGGGCCCTGTCTACACGATCACGCACGAGAATAAAAATGCAAATTATCAATAAGGCTATATTTATTGGTACTTCCAACAAAATAAGTGTTTAAACATTAACACGTTAAACAATTAAAACATTTGGACAATATAACACGAGTTTGGTGGGCACAGTGGCAGCGTTTAATGGGCACAACGGCAGCGTTTGGGCACAGTGGCAGCGTTTGGCCACAGTGGCTGCGTTTAATGGGCACAGTGGCAGCTTTTGATGGGCACAGTGGCAGCTTTGATGGGCACAGTGGCTGTTTGATGGGCAAAGTGGCTGTTTGATGGGCACAGTTGCTGTTTGATGGGCACAGACAGTGGCTGTGTTTGATGCACAACTTGAACTTACTTAAGTAGACATTGTTAGACTTACTTGAGGCCGCCGGCCTGGTGCAGTACAGTGTGTCACTCACAGCAGCAAGGCAGCGCCAGCTATCAAGGGCCGTCTTTCTGCTCCCTCTCCATGCTGTCTGAAGAACATGGCAGAGGTGGGCAGAGCCTGTTCACTAGTAACTGGAGCAGCCGCGGTGCGCTATGAATGCTGGGGTGGCCGCAGTTTCTGATTGACGTCACTGGTTGCTAGCTAGATGCCAGCCGGCGAAGTGAGCAACCAGTGCAGTCAGTCAATTTAAGCAGAAGATTGCAGCGCTGAGGATCAGCCCTGGATGGGGCCCTCCAGACAAGTGGGGCCCCGGGCAACTGCCCAGCAAGCCCAGTGGAAAAAACGGCCCTGTATACACCTAAAACTAAAGACCTTTAACTTCTTCCTCAACCCAAGCAGCTTCTCTGTGAGGTCACCACCAACTACTGATACATGCCAGAACTCTGTGGGCTGCCTTCTCTGCCCCAAACCCACAGAGATATAAAACAACTATAGGTCTCCTTTATGCGGGAATGCTTTAAAATTATTCCTACCCCATTTGGTAGAAGTATATTCTGTAGGACAAAGACAAGGAGGAAAGTAGCAAATAGGGCGACCCACAAGTCTTACCTGAATTGTGCAAGATTTGAATCAAAGGGACGCCCCCACGTTAAATTGCCTAAGGGGTTGGTTTCATTCTTCAATAAAAACTCACAAACAGGTCCTTTCACCATGCCCGCAACCGCCACGGCAAAACCATATACAGAGCCAGCAACTCCTATGGCGGCAAAGATGATTGATAGGAACATCTGTGGTAGGAAAACAAAAAGTTATTAATATGTAGCATTTGAATAATGGACCAGTAAAGCCCATACTACAGCGTTATCTTTTTAAAGTTTAATTATAAATGTAAAGAATCAGAGGTTTATTTCTCTGTTATGGATAGTCAGCTGAGACATGCAAATCATTATTATGCGCCCCAGTGGTCAACTAACTGTGCATATATACATTTCCAAAAGTATATGGACATCCCTCCAAATGAGTACGTTTAGGTGTTTCCAGTGGAGGAACTGTTAATACTACCACATAGGAAGACATTTTAAACAATTGTGTTCTTTCAACCTTGTAGCAACAGTTTGGTGAAGGCCTTTTACCATTCCACCATGACTGTGCCCCTGTGTATAGAGCCAGCTTCATAAAGACATTATTGGATGAATTTGGTCTGAAGGAACTCCAGTGACCTTCACACAGCCCTAACAACTTTATAAATTGCAACATGGTTTGTGAGCCAGGTCTTCTCGTCCAACATCAGTACCTGACCTCACTAATGTTCTTTTGAATTAATGGTGTAAAATCCACACAGAGACACTTTAAAATCTTGTGGAAAGTCTTTCTAGAAGAGTGGAGGCTGTTACTGCCACAAAATGGAGGCAACTAATGTTTTTGGAATGGGACATCCAACAAGCTTATGTAGGTATGATGGTTGGGCATCCACAAAATGTTGGCCATATAGTTTATATCTGTATAACATACAGTCAAGATCTTACCCCACATCGGTTATTGCAACATCCTTCTTTTCGTCCTGTCGCCTGTATGTGGATGGCTGGAATCAATACCTACGAGACAAAATGTAAAAGCATTTCAGGGTGGCTCTACATAAAACTGATATTTCAGTTTTGGATACATGTCAGACAGTTAAATCACTTGGATCTCTCAGGAGGTCGATTAGTGAGATCTTTACACCAGAATCCCCAGCCCTACCCACCTGCGGAAGACATCTGGTGTTCTAACCCTTTAAATATTTGTTAGATATCAGTGCAGATTATAATGTAGAATAATAATATTACCAGTATTCTACTTCCAATGATTCCGCTGAATCCATTCTGATGGATTGCTAATTAGGCCATTCTCCCATCCCCTGACCCTATCCTCTCTGGTGGTCTAATCCTTCAAATATTTGTTATTTATGAGCACATATTATAAATTAGAATAATATTATTACCAGTTTTCCACTTCCAATGATTCCGCCCGAGTATAGAACTCCTGGTGTCATCTGTTCTGATGGGTTGCTAATGGGATCACTCTCCCATCCCCGAACCCCAACGCTTCTGGTGGTCTAAGCCTAAAATGTGCTAGTTATCAGCATAGATTATACTGTAGAATAGTACTATTACCAGTATTCCACTTCTAATGACACTGCCCAGGTATAGGACTTCTGCTGTCATCTGTTGCAATGGGTTGCTGATTGGGTCATTCTCCCACCCCCTAACACCAACCCCTCTGATGGTCTAACCCTTAAAATATTTTTTAGTTATTAGCATAGATTATAATGTAGAATAATAATATTACCAGTATTCCACTTCCAATGATTCCGCCCATGAATAGAACTTCTGGTGTCATCTGATCCGATGGGTTGCTAATGGGTTGAGTCTCCCATCCTGGGAAGAATTGGATTATGTTGGCAATGAGGGAGATGACCACTAAGGGGTAGAGGGCATACCCAATGAACTTGGCACATTTTCCGGTACACATGGTGAGCGATGGACGATGAGAGCAGATGGAGCAGGAAGAGGTAGTGCAGGAGCTTGCTGGTACTGTGAGGAGTAGACGGATCCTGGTCTTTTATATCCCCAGACCCAACCCATCAGATAACACTGACTCACACCACACTGGAATTTGGACTCGGTGAGAAAGACAGACAGTGACGCACTGTGACAGTGCTATGCAGAGGCTACAAGCGTCCAACAGCGTCACACAATGTAATGACATAATGCAAAATATTGACCTGTAAGATGACCAAACTCAGCATGAACCCAAGGTCATCTTTAAGTCTTATAAACTGCGTCATCTGCCTGGGATAGAATGGAGCAAATACTAAAAAATATAGGGAGGAGAGATGCCCATATCATACTTTCTTTATTCTTTGTAATTTTCTCAAAAAAGGAAGGTTGCCAACACCTAGGGGTCTATTTATACACAAGATCACTCATGGATTAATACATCTTTCCAGTTATATCTAATTACAAAAAATTGTCAACCATGGGTGAAAGGTGTGAGAAACGTGGGCAAAAACATATATATATAGACCCTTTGAAGTATATCTAAAGTCAAGTCTTGTTTAAAGGGGTTGTAAACCCTCAAGGTTTTTCACCTTAATGCATTCAATGCATTAAAGCGGAGTTCCACTCAAAAATGGAACTTCCGCTTTAAGGGAAGTTGACCCCCAGCAAAGCAAAGCAAAAGCAAGGTGTAAACAGGACTGTAAGCTAACCATTGTATTTAGTGAAGGAGCTTTGACTAGCGTGTAGAGAGCTTTAACAAAGCCTTTCTTTCTGAAGCCTTGTTGAAACCTTCTTGAAGCCGAATCAAGTGTAAATGAGCCCTAAATAAAATGCTTAGCTTACAGTCCTATTTACACCTGATTTTGCTTGGTGCTTTGATGAGGCTTCGGTTGGGGCTTTGATGGAGCTTTGGTGGGGCTTTGGTAGGACTTCGATAAGGCTTCAGTGGGACTTCAAGTGAGCTTTGCCATAGACTTATATGGAGGCTTTGAAGACGCTTTGAAGCACCACTGACACTACATGGGGTATAATTTTTGAAGCAAAGCCAAAGCAAAGCAAAAGCAACGTGTAACTAAAGTAAGCTAACCATTTTATTTAGTGAGGTTTGACTAGCATTCAGAGAGCTTTAAAAACGCCTGTCCAAAGCCTTGTTGAAGACGAAGCAAGTGTAAATGAGCCCTAAGACATAAGACATAAAACAGTACAGTATACAGAACGCTGGAAAGGCATTTAGGAGAACAGAGTACAGTACAGTGCATACCTGTAAAACAGCAGGCCTGGAGTGAGAACGAGGTTGATGCAAAGTGATGATATGACGTCCTGCGCGCGGGTCAGGAGAGCAGGAGAGCTGGTCGTAAGTCCGAGTGATCGCTGGAGAGCTGGTCGTAAGACCGAGCGGTCACTGGAGAGCTGGTTGTAAGTCTGAGCGGTCGCGGGAGAGCTGGTCATAAGTCAGCAGTCACGGGAGAGCTGGTCGTAGGTCCGAGCGGTTGTGGGAGAGCTGGTCGTAAGTCTGAGCGGTCATGGGAGCGCTGGTCGTAAGTCCGAGCGGTTGCGGGAAAACTGGTGTAGAGTGATGACATGACGTCCTGTGCGCGGGTTGGGAAAGCTGGTCATAAGTTTGCGCGGTCACTGGAGAGCTGGTCATAAGTCCGAGCGGTCACGGGAGAGCTGGTCGTAAGTCCAAACTGTCACGGGAGAGCTGGTCGTAAGTCCGAGCGGTTACGGGAGAGCTGGTCGTCAGTCTGAGCGGTTGCGGGAGAGCTGGTCGTAAGTTCGAGCGGTTGCGGGAAAGCTGGTGCAGAGTGATGACATGATGTCCTGTGCGCGGGTTGGAAGAGCAGGAGAGCTGGTCATAAGTTTGCATGGTCGCTGGAGAGCTGGTTGTAAGTTCGAGCGGTCGCTGGAGAGCTGGTCATAAGTCCGAGCGGTCTCGGGAGAGCTGGTCTAAGTCCGAACTGTCACGGGAGAGCTGGTTGTAAGTCCGAGCGGTCGCGGGAGAGCTGGTTGTAAGTCTGAGCGGTCACTGGAGAGCTGGTCATAAGTCCGAGCGGTCGCGGGAGAGCTGGTCATAAGTCCGAACTGTCACGGGAGAGCTGGTCATAAGTCCGAGTGATCGCTGGAGAGCTGGTCGTAAGTCCGAGCGGTTGCGGGAAAACTAGTGTGTAGAGTGATGACATGACGTCCTGTGCGCAGGTTGGGAGAGCAGGAGAGCTGGTCATAAGTTTGCGTGGTCGCTGGAGAGCTAGTCATAAGTCTGAGTGGTTGCGGGAGAGCTGGTCGTCAGTCTGAGCGGTTGCGGGAGAGCTGGTCGTCAGTCTGAGCGGTTGCGGGAGAGCTGGTCGTAAGTCTGAGCGGTTGTGGGAGAGCTGGTCGTAAGTTTGAGCGGTTGCGGGAAAGCTGGTGCAGAGTGATGACATGATATCCTGTGCGCGGGTTGGGAGAGCAGGAGAGCTGGTCATAAGTTTGCGTGGTCGCTGGAGAGCTGGTTGTAAGTCCGAGCGGTCGCTGGAGTGCTGGTCATAAGTCCGAGCGGTCGCGGGAGAGCTGGTCGTAAGTCTGAACTGTCACAGGAGAGCTGGTTGTAAGTCCGAGCGGTCGCGGGAGAGCTGGTCGTAAGTCCGAACTGTCACGGGAGAGCTGGTCTTAAGTCCGAGCGGTCGCGGGAGAGCTGGTTATAGGTCCGAGCGGTTGCGGGAGAGCTGGTCGTAAGTCCGAGCAGTCGCGGGAGAGCTGGTCGTAAGTCTGAACTGGAGAGCTGGTCGTAAGTCTGAACTGTCACAGGAGAGCTGGTTGTAAGTCCGAGAGCTGGTTGTAAGTCCGAGCGGTCGCGGGAGAGCTGGTCGTAAGTCCGAGCGGTCACGGGAGAGCTGGTCTTAAGTCCGAGCGGTCACGGGAGAGCTGGTCGTAAGTCCGAGCGGTTGTGGGAGAGCTGGTCGTAAGTCCGAGCCGTCGCGGGAGAGCTGGTCGGAAGTCCGAGCGGTCGCGGGAGAGCTGGTCGGAAGTCTGAGCGGTCGTTAAACAGATAAGTCGTTAAACGAGGAGTATCTGTACGATTTGTTTTTGGGATGATGGTACCTTCCAACACCTCACCACTATCCACTAGAGACCAGTAGGGATGAGCCGAACACCCCCCCGTTCGGTTCGCACCAGAACCCGCGAACGGACCTAAAGTCTGTGCAAGCTTTAGAACCCTATTAGTTATAATGGATGCGAACGTTTCGAAATCAAAAGTGCTAATTTTAAAGGCTAATATGCATGTTATTGTCATAAAAAAGTGTTTGGGGACCTGGGTCCTGCCCCAGGGGACATGTATCAATGCAAATTTTTTTTTTTTAAAAACGGCTGTTTTTTTAGGAGCAGTGATTTTAATAATGCTTAAATTGAAACAATAAAAGTGTAATATTCCTTTAAATTTCGTACCTGGGGAGTGTCTATAGTATGCATGTAAAGGGGCGCATGTTTCCCGTGCTTAGAACTGTCTCTGCAAAAAGTGTCACTTTTTGCAGGAAAGAAAGCTATTTAAAATCACTCGCGGCTAATTTTAATTGACGGCTCCCGTAACACCGAGAACAGTCATTCATTGAAAGTCATTGATAAAAAAAAAAGTAATTGATAAAAAATAAAAAAAATAAAAAATAAAAAAAGTGTGGGGGTCCCCCTAAATTCAATAACCAGGCCCTTCAGGTCTGGGATGGATATTAAGGGGGACCCAGCCAAAAAAAAAAAAAAAATGGCGTAGGGTCCCCCTCAAAATCCATACCAGACCCTTGAGGTCTGGGATGGATTTTAAGGGGAACCCCAGCCAAAAAAAATGGCGTGGGGTCCCCCTCAAAATCCATACCAGACCCTTATCCGAGCACGCAACCTGGCAGGCCGCAGGAAAAGAGGGGGGACGAGAGTGGCCCCCCTCCCGCCTGAACCATACCAGGCCACATGCCCTCAACATTGGGGGATGCTTTGGGGGTCTAAGACCCCCAAAGCACCTTGTCCCCATGTTGATGAGGACAAGGGCCTCATCCCCACAACCGTGCCCGGTGGTTGTGGGGGTCTGCGGGCAGGGGGCTTATCGGAATCTGGAAGCCCCCTTTAACAAGGGGACCCCCAGATCCCGCCCCCGCCCCCTGTGTGAAATGGTAAGGGGGTACAAAAGTACCCCTACCATTTCACCAAAAAAGTGTCAAAAATTTTAAAAATGACAGGAGACGGTCTTTGACAATTCCTTTATTAAAATCTTCTTTCTTCTTTCTTCATCCTTCGGTTTCTTCATCTTCTCCTTCCGTCATCTTCTTCCATCTTCTTCCATTTTCTTCTTCCTCCGATCCGCTTCTTCTTGCGCTGGTCTTCTCGTCCTTCTCGTCCGGCATCTTCTTCTACGCCATTTTTTTTTTTTTTTGGCTGGGGTTTTTTTTGGCTTAATATCCATCCAAGGGCCTGGTTATTACATTTGGGGGGACCCCCACGCTTTTTTTTTTGTTTTTTTTATCAATGAATGACAGATCTCTGTGTTACGGGAGCCATCAATTCATTAGCCACTAGTGCTTTTAAATAGCTTTTTTCCTGCAAAAATGACACTTTTTGCAGGGACAGTTCTAAGCACAGGAAACCTGCCCCCCTTCACAGGCAACCTATAGACACCCCCCAGATGTGATACTGCAATGCTGTACTAACAGCACGCACACACAAATCCCCAGAAATAAAGCACATATTGTCAGCAGTCAGCAGCACACTGACACGCTGACACTGAAACACAATATGCGAGGCCGCCGCCGTGGTGGCCTCTTATACCGTAGGGCGTGTACTAAAGCCCCTGAGCTATAATTGGCTACAGGCATCCTGCCTGTAGCCAATTATGGCTCTCCTCGCTGCCGTCGCTGTGATTGGCCAAGCATGCGGGGTCACAGTGCATGCTTGGCCAATCATCAGCCAGCATTGCACTGCGACTGGCGCAATGCATTGCGGGCCGCTCGCATCACATGAATTTGATGCGAGCGGCCCAAATAGTTCTGGGCTCGCCGAACGGGCGAACGCCCGATGTTCGATTCGAACATGGGTTCGAATCGAACACCGGGCCCATCCCTAGAGACCAGTGACATCAAAGACACTTCATGTTCATGAGAACACAGCCTGTCCATTCACTAGAGACCAGGGACATCACCAACACTTCATATTCATTGGAAGCTATAATTTGAAATGAATACGGCAAGAATCAAGTAGTGGAACCTCACGTTTTGGCTTGATGTTGTAGCATGCATTATGTCCGATTGTAACCTGGACATCCAAAGAGGACATAGTTATTTACTGTTTGTAAAGGCTCCATTACTTTTATTACATGATTATTTTATTTGTGAGTATAAGCAAGTGCTTGCAGTATAGGAAGCAGCGTTCCCCAATCAATTGCATATTAGAGCTTCAACTGTTTTTAAAGCCCTAATAAACAATGTACGTTTGCACAATGGCACAGCTGGGAAAATGGGCGTACAGGTACGTTCCCTGTAAATCGCTGCATTGTGAGCGCACACGTCACCGCCACGAACTCCGTGACTGTGCCCGCGGGTCCCGCGGACTCGATGTCCGCCGGGGGCCCGCGATCAGGTCACGGAGTGGCAGAGTGGGGAGATGCCTATGTAAACAAGGCATTTCCCTGTACTGCCTAGTGCCATGACAGGGATCTACTGCTCCCTGTCACCGGGAGCAGTGATCGCTGTCATGTCCTAGGTAGCCCATCCCCCCCACAGTTAAAATCACTCCCTAGGACACACTTAACCCCTTGATCGCCCCCCTAGTGTTTAACCCCTTCCCTGTCAGTGTCATTTACACAGTAATCAGTGCATTTTTATAGCACTGATCGCTGGATAAATGACAATGGTCCCAAAACAGTGTCAAAAGTGTCCGATGTGTCTGTCATAATGTCGCAGTCCTGATAAAAATCGCTGATCGCCGCCATTACTGGAGAAAAATGAATAAAAAAAGGCCATAAATCTATCCCTTATTTTGTAGACATGAAAACTTTTGCGCAAACCAATCAATATACGCTTATTGCAATTTTTTTTACCAAAAATATGTAGAAGAATACGTATGGGCCTAAACTGAGAAAGAAATTATTATTTTTTATATATTTTTTGGGGATATTTATTATAGCAAAAAAGGTTTTCAAAATTGTCGCTCTTTTTTTGTTTATAGCGCAGAAAAATAAAAACCACAGAGGTCATGAAATACCCCCTAAAGAAAGCTCTATTTGTGGGGAAAAAAAGGACGTCAATTTTGTTTGGGTGCAACGTCGCACGACCGCGCAATTGTCAGTTAAAGCGACGCAGAGCCGTAAAAAGTCTCTGGTCAGGGAGGGGGTAAATCCTTCCGGGGCTGAAGTGGTTCAAAAGTATAAGCCATTTAACTGTTCCAGAGAAATTACCACGGACCTATGAAGGTATAAGGGCTAGTTTACACTTGCTTCAAAACATGGCTTCGGACAGGCTTTGTTAAAGCTCTCTGAATGCCAGTCAAAACCCCTGTCACTAAATAAAATGCTTAGCTTACAGTCCTGTTTACACCTTGCATTTGCTTTGCTTCAAAAATTATACCCCATGTCCCTTTAGTGGTGCTTCAAAGCGTCTTCAAATCCTCCATAGAATTCTATGACAAAGCTGACTTGAAGCACCTGTGGCTTTTGAGAGGCTTTACAGTAATTCAGCTTTAGTTTCACTTTGTTTTGGAGAAATTGCCGGTATGAGATATCCACACACACACAGTGCATCTGTCAAGCTTCGAAAAATCTTCAAAAGAGTATCACAGAAGCATCCCTGATGCTTCACTGAAGCACCACCGAAGCTTCACTGAAGCACCACCGAAGCATCAAGGACACATCATAAAAGCATGTTGAAGGGGTAAGCGCTTTAATGTGTGTTGAAGACAAAGCAAGTGCACAGGAGCGGAATGTCCGACAGAAAAAGTCTTTCATCATATATTACGATTGTGTGTGTGCCTCATCTGACTTTTTTTTACGAAAATTTTGACGGACCTAGAAATAGAACATGTTTTAAATCCCTATCGGGAAAACCGCCCGTCTGTGTGCTGTTCCGACGGACCAAAAACTATGCATGCTGGGAAGCAAGTACGAGACAGAAGCTACTGGCTACTGGCTATTTCAACTTCCTTTTTCTAGTCATGTCGAATGTGTTGTACGTCACCGCATTCTTGACGATCGGACTGGTGTGATCGTGTGTACGCACGACAGTTTCAGCGGAACTCTATCGGAACTCCGTCAGAAAACCGGGAGTTTATTCCGATGGGAAAACCGGTCGTGTGTATGCAGCATTAGTGTCAAGGTCGACATAGCTACAATAGTACATAGTAGGGATGGGCCCGGTGTTCGATTCGAACCCGCTCGGCGCTCGCCCGCTCGGCGAGCCCAGAACTATTTGGGCCGCTCGCATTAAATTCGTGTGATGCGAGCGGCCCGCCAGTCGCAGTGCATTGCTGGCTGATGATTGGCCAAGCATGCACTGTGACCCGCATGCTTGGCCAATCATAGAGCCAGCGGCGAGGAGAGCAATAATTGGCCACAGGCAATTATAGCTCAGGGGGTTTAGTACACGCCCCACATTATAAAAGGCCGCCGCGCCGGCGGCCTCGTATATTATGTTCCAGTGTCAGTGTTATTATGTGCTGCTGACTGCTGACATTATGTGCTGTGATTCTGGGGATTAGTGTGTGCGTGCTGTTAGTACAGCATTGCAGTATCACATCTGGGGGGTGTCTATAGTATGCCTGTAAAGGGGCGCATGTTTCCTGTGCTTAGAACTGTCCCTGCACAAAGTGTCCTTTTTGCAGGAAAAAAAAGCTATTTAAAATCACTCGCGGCTAATGAATTGACGGCTCCCGTAACACAGAGAACAGTCATTCATTGAAAGTCATTGATAAAAAAAGTCATTGATAAAAAAAAACAAAAAAAAAAAAAAGCGTGGGGGGTCCCCCCAAATTCAAAAACTAGGCCCTTCAGGTCTGCTATGGATATTAACCACTTGCTTACTGTGCACTTAAACACCCTTCCTGCCCAGACCAATTTTCAGCTTTCAGCGCTCTCGCACTTTCAGTGACAATTGCGCGGTCATGCAATGCTGTAACCAAATGAATTTTTTATCATTTTGTTCGCACAAATAGAGCTTTAGTTTGGTGGTATTTATTCGCGACTCCGCTTTTTATTTTTTGCGATAAAAGCGAAAACATAGCGGAAATTTTGAAAAAAAACAATATTTTCTCCTTTCTTTTTTAAAAGAAATCCAATAAAATCAAATTTTGTCATAAATTTAAGCCAAAATGTATTCTGCTACATGTTTTTTGTAAAAAAAAATTCCGTTAAGTGTATAATAATTGGTTCGCGTGATCACGGACATATGTACGCAAATGATCATGTAAAAGGGGTGTGCAGGCGATCACGGACATATGTGTGCAGATAATCATTGGCACATGTGATTTTACTGGGACATATGTGAGGGACATGTGTTTTTATTATCTGGGGACATGTGTGTTTTGGGGACATGTGTGTTTTGGGGACATGTGTGTTTTACTGTGGGGACATGTGTGTTTTACTGTGGGGACATGTGTGTTTTACTGTGGGGACACTACTGGTGATCAGTGAGTAAAAAACTGTAAAAAAAACAGCTAATACTCACTGATCACCAGCTGGCTGCAGCAATCCGCTCTCCTCTCCTCACCGACGACTTCCGTGTGAGGAGAGGAGGGCCGATTGCCTAGCAACCGGCTGTTTGTTTACATCACATGACGGCTGTGATTCGTCACGGCCGTCATGTGATCAGGAGGGCCAATCACTGAGCCCTCCTGCCGATCCGAGATGCGCCGTGTCCGGGTGACACGGCCGCATCGGGATCGCGCCGCTGCGCGGGCACGCGCGATCCCTCTACTTCTGAAGGACGTTCCGGAACGTCCATTCAGAAGTAGACGGCTCCCACCCGGCCGTATATGTACATTGGCCGGGTGGGAAGTGGTTAAGGGGAACCCCGGCCAAAAAAAAAAAAAAAATGGCGTGGGGTCCCCCTCAAAATCCATACCAGACCCTTGAGGTCTGGGATGGATTTTAAGGGGAACCCCGGCCAAAAAAAAAAAAATGGCGCGGGGTCCCCCTCAAAATCCATACCAGACCCTTATCCGAGCACGCAACCTGGCAGGCCGCAGGAAAAGAAGGGGGGACGAGAGCGGCCCCCCTCCCTCCTGAACCGTACCAGGCCACATGCCCTCAACATTGGGAGGGTGCTTTGGGGTCCCCCCCAAAACACCTTGTCCCCATGTTGATGAGGACAAGGGCCTCTTCCCCACAACCCTGGCCATTGGTTGTGGGGGTCTGCGGGCGGGGGGCTTATCAGAATCTGGAAGCCCCCTTTAACAAGGGGACCCCCAGATCCCGCCCCCCCCCCCTGTGTGACATGGTAAGGGGGTACAAAAGTACCCCTACCATTTCACCAAAAAAGTGTCAAAAATTGTAAAAATGACAGGAGACGGTCTTTGACAATACCTTTGTTAAAATCTTCTTTTTTCTGGTCTTCCTTCTTCATCCTTTGGTTTCTTCATCCTTTGGTTTCTTCATCTTCCCTATGGCTTTCCCCATGATGTCAGAGGGGGGCGGGTCACCAGGTGGCCCCGCCCTCTGTTATAAAAGACCTGTCAGACGCAGCGAAGCCTCACACAGTGGGAGCCTCCCATTGCGCGGAGCGGCCCAGAAGAGATGCCAACGCCATGGAAGAAGATGCCGGATGAGAAGTCCAGAGCAAGAAGAAGCGGATCGGAGGAAGAAGATGATGGAAGAAGAAGATGGAAGAAGATGCCGGAAGGAGAAGATGAAGAAACCGAAGGATGAAGAAAGGAAGAAGGAAGACCAGAAGAAAGAAGATTTTAATAAAGGAATTGTCAAAGACCGTCTCCTGTCATTTTTACCATTTTTGAATTTTTTTGGGTGAAATGGTAGGGGTACTTTTGTACCCCCTTACCATTTCTCACAGGGGGGGGGCCGGGATCTGGGAGTCCCCTTGTTAAAGGGGGCTTCCAGATTCTGATAAAATGTAATTAGAAGGCAACTCCGCGCTTAGGATGGCTAAAAGATCAGGTGTGCAGCCCGTCCAGGAAGAATTTAACCCCCTAGGGGGTAAATTAAGTGTAAAGATATGCGTGAAAGGACGGTTGGCGCTCCCTATATATTTGTGAAGTGGATAATAGGTTACCCTATTATGAATGTGTTGAAAAATGGTGGTCCTTATACTAGATACCCACAAGCTCCTGATAATTAAGGTGAAAGGTGAATGAGGGTAAAAGTAAAAATAAAAATAGTATTATATAGAACGATCCAGTATCTAGTGCTAGCTGGGAGGGACAGGGTATAATTCCAGCCCCTCTAGGTGAACTAAGTGACAGAAACAGTGCGTGAGCTGATTGGCTCGTGGGTTAATTATAAAATTAGATTAAATTAAATAAATCTTATATGCCATATATCACACCATATGTAAAACAGTGCAACCTGTTATAGACAGTGATGACGAGATAACAAATACAAAAAAATATTAGATTAAATCCTATGTACCATAATCATACCATATGTGAAACAGTAAACCTGTTATAGACAGTGATAACAAGATGACAAATACCAAAAAAAAAATTAAAAAAAAAAATAAAAAAAAATAAAAAAAATATGGCCCATGCAGGGCTGGTGTATGAAAAATTAATATAGAGGTGATTAAACTAAAAAATATTAATAAAAAAGACCATGGAGGCCCCAATAGAAAATCCCAAGGGAACGTTATTATAATAGTCCAACAGAAAAATATAGATGAAAAAATGTAAAACTGTAATGAGACTGCCAGTCCACAGTGTATTCCTGAATATATAGGTATATCTATACAGGGAATTTCCACATTAAATCAAGCAGGCTTCATGGCTGCAGTTCCAATGGTGATGCATAGAAGGTGATTCTGAGAAGTGACTTTTGTGCTTCAAGAGATAACGGTGACTTTGTGATGTCCCCTTTTGCTCCCACACTCACCAGAAGTAGATACCCCTGCAGGGGTGAACAGCTTTGCAAGTTATCAATTCCAGGTCCTCCTCGGGGTCCCCACTGAAGAGATGTCCTAGCTGATCGAGTTTATCCAGCTAATCCACCTGGAACTCCTAGGGTGGGGAAGTCCAGCAGCGATCCCCAAGGGGGGGTATACCTCACAAGGAAGCAAGGAAAAACGGAGATCCCATGTGCATTACCAGATGTTGTATAAAATGGTGTTTATTAAAAATTAAAATAAAGCATAATTAAAAAGCAGGGTATCCTTCAAGGTACTCCTGTTTCCACCATACAGGGTAAAAAGACAGCACAAAAAGCGGAGGGGTATAGGGCGGTTTGCACTCCAGATGCGCTCCACGCCTCGATATCCCGCACCGGAAGTGACGTCACCACGCCTTACGCGTTTCGTCGTCAGACGTTTTCAAAGGCTACGTCACATCACTCCCCATCATGGTCTATTAAGGCAGCGGAGATGCCGTAGACCCTGCTGATTGGCCACATCGGGCTCCACTTTTAGAGTACCCGCCTACCGGAACCCATCCAAAGGGTAAATGTGTCCCTTATGCAAGGGGCTGTATGGGAAAAAACTTCGGTACAGTGCGGGTCCTGTTAACCAAAACTAATTGTCCCTGTCTGGGTTATGCATCTCCGCTATCCCTGCATAGACAGATGTGGAAGTTACAGCTTTATACATTATTAGGCAAAATAGGCATTCATTAGACGTTCTATTGTCAGTCAGCAAAGGCAGAAAAGGCATTAATAAAGTTTTTTCCCTTTTAGTGGACCAAAGATCACATTAGGACAAGAAAAAATTATATTTATACACACCCTATTTGAGTGGTCATCAATTTTGTGAGGTTCATATTAAATATCTCCATGTGGTGTGTTCTGTGTGAGTTAAAAATCTGCGAATGCAGCCGTTGCAGATACAACCCATCAGAACCAGCTATTACCTTGCAAAGCTAAAAGTGAGCATAACGTCTAGACAGACTATGCTCCAGATGTAATAAAGGGCATCATGACATGTGTGCCCTTGTCCCCCATGTCCCATTGTGTAATTGCTACAGTGAAGACATTTTTCCTTTTAAGGACCCAAAATAAAATTATAAGGTTATACATATCCTATTTGAATGGTCATTAGTTGTATGAAGTTCATTGTATGATGTCTCCATAGGTTATGTTCTGTGTAAAAAAACCCCGTGCTAGTGCAGCCGCTGCAGACACAAAGCAGCAAACCCAGCTATTACCTTGTGAAGCTGAGAGTGGGCATATCAGACAGAACCACAGATGCAGTGGGGGGTATCCAGAAATGTGTGCCCCATTCACACCTTACCCCATTGTACAATTTTAGTATTAATATTGGGGAACTTGTTTATATGGGTAGCTTCTTACCGCAATTTATTAGGGTGCGGTCTGTGATATATCCACAAGATGTTTTTTGTATATAATGGCTACAGACTAAAAGATCTTCAGCCAAATCCAGGTATGTGCAAGTCATACCCAGCTGTTAGCTGTAAGACTGATATGACAGGTGCCAAATTCAGCTATTGTCTATAAAGCTAAAAGTTGGTGGAACAGATGCCAAACTCAGCTATTGTCTATAAAGCTAAAAGTTGGTGGAACAGGTAATTCTATGAGTACCCAGAAATGTGGCATGATTAATGAGGTACGATGTCTAATTTTATACATTGGCTGGGATAGATTACAGCCAACACATCCCTAGACCCATGAACGAGATGAGCCCCTCCATATAGTCTAATTATGTTAATTGGTATGTATACATATATCCCCTATATGAGTTAAATGTTTCCATTAATATGAGCTCTCCAATTTGAGAGCGAATCGGAGGCCCATTTAGGTGGTGATTTGGGGGGTAACATCCATCATAGACACACAAACAGATATTGCCCTGTGGGATTAGGATCATTAAGGGGATTGCATCCAGATCCCAGATCATATTGCTAGACCCAGGTGGGTAAGCATCTATACATCTATATAAAAACATCCATACATATAATAATATGTCCCTTATACCGATTTTTTAGGAAAAACGGGGGATTGTTTCATATCATGCTTGTTAAACCGGTCAATTTCTTGTCTGTACGTCAGGGTTTGGGCTGTGTTCCTCTTTGGCCTCTACCTCTATACGCATCCATATAACCCTAACGAGGGCTGTGGGCCTGTGCAGGATTATTGGGCCAGGAGCCAATGTCCACACATACAGACAAATCATAAGGGTCTGGAGGGTATGTGGGAGTGTCTGGGCTTTCTTCCCATCCTACATGACCAGTGTGGGACATAAGGATGGGGAGCTAAGTTTAAGGGTTAGCTATAAAGCAATTTAGGTCGATCTCCAGGTTGAGGCCCCTGGGAGCAAGGGACCCCAACCTATAGATCCAGCTGGTTTCATTTTGGGAGATGAGGGTGGTCTTATTACCCCCTCTCCAATGATCTTCTATATGGTCTATTCCATAGAAAATGAGCCCGGATGGGTCTCTGTGGTGGACTTCATCAAAATGACGCGATAGACTATGTTTCGGGAACCCTTTGCGGATGTTTTTAATGTGTTCCCTGATTCTGATAAAAAGGGGGCGGGTGGTCCTCCCTATATACTGGAGATGGCATGGGCACTCGATGATATATGTAACATGAGTGCTTTGGCAGGTAATGAGTTGCTTGATCTGGTATTCCCTGTGGTCTACCGTAGATTTAAAAGATTCCCTTTTTCTCGGTTGTTTTTTACTAACCCTACACGGGAGGCAGCGTTGGCACCTGTAAAATCCTTTCATTTCAGTGAATATTTTTGTTTTCTTCGGGGGGTTGATGACATTATGCACTAGATGGCTCCGAAGATTGGGCGCTCTCCTGTAGACGAAACTGGGTTTTGTGGGGAGGATTTTGGCCAGAATTCTATCCTCCTTTAGAATAGGCCAATATTTTTTGATGATCCGTTCTACTGATCTATATTGGGTATTGAATCCAGTTATAAAAGTTGTGTTCATCTTATTTGTCTGCTCTTTCGGTTTGCTTACAAGCAGTGTCTGTCTGTTCATTTTAGCAATTTCCGATTGTAGTTTGACCAGTTTTTCCCGTGCATAACCTTTTTCCTCAAATCTCTTGATAAGGACTGTCGATTGTGTGTTGAAATCTTCAATGTTATCACAATTTCGCCGGATCCTCAGTAGTTGCCCTTTTGGTACATTCCCTTTCCATTTTGGATGGTGACAGCTGGAAGAGGGAATGTACCCATTCCGATCCGTGCTTTTGAAGAAAGTTCTTGTGCATAGCTCTCCTATTCCCTTGAAGATTTCCAAGTCAAGATATTCTATCTTGTTATGATCCCACTTTGCTGAGAAAGTGAGCCCATATCTGTTGGAGTTGAGGTTGTTTGGTTTCTTCATCTTCTCCTTCCGGCATCTTCTTCCATCTTCTTCTTCCATCATCTTCTTCCTCCGATACGCTTCTTCTTGCTCTGGTCTTCTCGTCCGGCATCTTCTTCCACGACGTCGGTGTCTCTTCTGGGCCACTCCGCGCAATGGGAGGCTCCCGCTGTGTGAGACTTCACTGCGTCTGACAGGTCTTTTATAATGGAGGGCGGGGCCACCTGGTAACCCCCCACCCTCTAATGCACGGGGACGTCATGGGGAATTCCCTATGGCTTTCCCCATGATGTCAGAGGGGGGCGGGGTCACCAGGTGGCCCCGCCCTCTGTTATAAAAGACCTGTCAGACGCAGCGAAGCCTCACACAGTGGGAGCCTCCCATTGCGCGGAGCGGCCCAGAAGAGATGCCAACGCCATGGAAGAAGATGCCGGATGAGAAGTCCAGAGCAAGAAGAAGCGGATCGGAGGAAGAAGATGATGGAAGAAGAAGATGGAAGAAGATGCCGGAAGGAGAAGATGAAGAAACCGAAGGATGAAGAAAGGAAGAAGGAAGACCAGAAGAAAGAAGATTTTAATAAAGGAATTGTCAAAGACCGTCTCCTGTCATTTTTACCATTTTTGAATTTTTTTGGGTGAAATGGTAGGGGTACTTTTGTACCCCCTTACCATTTCTCACAGGGGGGGGCCGGGATCTGGGAGTCCCCTTGTTAAAGGGGGCTTCCAGATTCTGATAAAATGTAATTAGAAGGCAACTCCGCGCTTAGGATGGCTAAAAGATCAGGTGTGCAGCCCGTCCAGGAAGAATTTAACCCCCTAGGGGGTAAATTAAGTGTAAAGATATGCGTGAAAGGACGGTTGGCGCTCCCTATATATTTGTGAAGTGGATAATAGGTTACCCTATTATGAATGTGTTGAAAAATGGTGGTCCTTATACTAGATACCCACAAGCTCCTGATAATTAAGGTGAAAGGTGAATGAGGGTAAAAGTAAAAATAAAAATAGTATTATATAGAACGATCCAGTATCTAGTGCTAGCTGGGAGGGACAGGGTATAATTCCAGCCCCTCTAGGTGAACTAAGTGACAGAAACAGTGCGTGAGCTGATTGGCTCGTGGGTTAATTATAAAATTAGATTAAATTAAATAAATCTTATATGCCATATATCACACCATATGTAAAACAGTGCAACCTGTTATAGACAGTGATGACGAGATAACAAATACAAAAAAATATTAGATTAAATCCTATGTACCATAATCATACCATATGTGAAACAGTAAACCTGTTATAGACAGTGATAACAAGATGACAAATACCAAAAAAAAAATTAAAAAAAAAAAAAAAAAAAATAAAAAAAAATATGGCCCATGCAGGGCTGGTGTATGAAAAATTAATATAGAGGTGATTAAACTAAAAAATATTAATAAAAAAGACCATGGAGGCCCCAATAGAAAATCCCAAGGGAACGTTATTATAATAGTCCAACAGAAAAATATAGATGAAAAAATGTAAAACTGTAATGAGACTGCCAGTCCACAGTGTATTCCTGAATATATAGGTATATCTATACAGGGAATTTCCACATTAAATCAAGCAGGCTTCATGGCTGCAGTTCCAATGGTGATGCATAGAAGGTGATTCTGAGAAGTGACTTTTGTGCTTCAAGAGATAACGGTGACTTTGTGATGTCCCCTTTTGCTCCCACACTCACCAGAAGTAGATACCCCTGCAGGGGTGAACAGCTTTGCAAGTTATCAATTCCAGGTCCTCCTCGGGGTCCCCACTGAAGAGATGTCCTAGCTGATCGAGTTTATCCAGCTAATCCACCTGGAACTCCTAGGGTGGGGAAGTCCAGCAGCGATCCCCAAGGGGGGGTATACCTCACAAGGAAGCAAGGAAAAACGGAGATCCCATGTGCATTACCAGATGTTGTATAAAATGGTGTTTATTAAAAATTAAAATAAAGCATAATTAAAAAGCAGGGTATCCTTCAAGGTACTCCTGTTTCCACCATACAGGGTAAAAAGACAGCACAAAAAGCGGAGGGGTATAGGGCGGTTTGCACTCCAGATGCGCTCCACGCCTCGATATCCCGCACCGGAAGTGACGTCACCACGCCTTACGCGTTTCGTCGTCAGACGTTTTCAAAGGCTACGTCACATCACTCCCCATCATGGTCTATTAAGGCAGCGGAGATGCCGTAGACCCTGCTGATTGGCCACATCGGGCTCCACTTTTAGAGTACCCGCCTACCGGAACCCATCCAAAGGGTAAATGTGTCCCTTATGCAAGGGGCTGTATGGGAAAAAACTTCGGTACAGTGCGGGTCCTGTTAACCAAAACTAATTGTCCCTGTCTGGGTTATGCATCTCCGCTATCCCTGCATAGACAGATGTGGAAGTTACAGCTTTATACATTATTAGGCAAAATAGGCATTCATTAGACGTTCTATTGTCAGTCAGCAAAGGCAGAAAAGGCATTAATAAAGTTTTTTCCCTTTTAGTGGACCAAAGATCACATTAGGACAAGAAAAAATTATATTTATACACACCCTATTTGAGTGGTCATCAATTTTGTGAGGTTCATATTAAATATCTCCATGTGGTGTGTTCTGTGTGAGTTAAAAATCTGCGAATGCAGCCGTTGCAGATACAACCCATCAGAACCAGCTATTACCTTGCAAAGCTAAAAGTGAGCATAACGTCTAGACAGACTATGCTCCAGATGTAATAAAGGGCATCATGACATGTGTGCCCTTGTCCCCCATGTCCCATTGTGTAATTGCTACAGTGAAGACATTTTTCCTTTTAAGGACCCAAAATAAAATTATAAGGTTATACATATCCTATTTGAATGGTCATTAGTTGTATGAAGTTCATTGTATGATGTCTCCATAGGTTATGTTCTGTGTAAAAAAACCCCGTGCTAGTGCAGCCGCTGCAGACACAAAGCAGCAAACCCAGCTATTACCTTGTGAAGCTGAGAGTGGGCATATCAGACAGAACCACAGATGCAGTGGGGGGTATCCAGAAATGTGTGCCCCATTCACACCTTACCCCATTGTACAATTTTAGTATTAATATTGGGGAACTTGTTTATATGGGTAGCTTCTTACCGCAATTTATTAGGGTGCGGTCTGTGATATATCCACAAGATGTTTTTTGTATATAATGGCTACAGACTAAAAGATCTTCAGCCAAATCCAGGTATGTGCAAGTCATACCCAGCTGTTAGCTGTAAGACTGATATGACAGGTGCCAAATTCAGCTATTGTCTATAAAGCTAAAAGTTGGTGGAACAGATGCCAAACTCAGCTATTGTCTATAAAGCTAAAAGTTGGTGGAACAGGTAATTCTATGAGTACCCAGAAATGTGGCATGATTAATGAGGTACGATGTCTAATTTTATACATTGGCTGGGATAGATTACAGCCAACACATCCCTAGACCCATGAACGAGATGAGCCCCTCCATATAGTCTAATTATGTTAATTGGTATGTATACATATATCCCCTATATGAGTTAAATGTTTCCATTAATATGAGCTCTCCAATTTGAGAGCGAATCGGAGGCCCATTTAGGTGGTGATTTGGGGGGTAACATCCATCATAGACACACAAACAGATATTGCCCTGTGGGATTAGGATCATTAAGGGGATTGCATCCAGATCCCAGATCATATTGCTAGACCCAGGTGGGTAAGCATCTATACATCTATATAAAAACATCCATACATATAATAATATGTCCCTTATACCGATTTTTTAGGAAAAACGGGGGATTGTTTCATATCATGCTTGTTAAACCGGTCAATTTCTTGTCTGTACGTCAGGGTTTGGGCTGTGTTCCTCTTTGGCCTCTACCTCTATACGCATCCATATAACCCTAACGAGGGCTGTGGGCCTGTGCAGGATTATTGGGCCAGGAGCCAATGTCCACACATACAGACAAATCATAAGGGTCTGGAGGGTATGTGGGAGTGTCTGGGCTTTCTTCCCATCCTACATGACCAGTGTGGGACATAAGGATGGGGAGCTAAGTTTAAGGGTTAGCTATAAAGCAATTTAGGTCGATCTCCAGGTTGAGGCCCCTGGGAGCAAGGGACCCCAACCTATAGATCCAGCTGGTTTCATTTTGGGAGATGAGGGTGGTCTTATTACCCCCTCTCCAATGATCTTCTATATGGTCTATTCCATAGAAAATGAGCCCGGATGGGTCTCTGTGGTGGACTTCATCAAAATGACGCGATAGACTATGTTTCGGGAACCCTTTGCGGATGTTTTTAATGTGTTCCCTGATTCTGATAAAAAGGGGGCGGGTGGTCCTCCCTATATACTGGAGATGGCATGGGCACTCGATGATATATGTAACATGAGTGCTTTGGCAGGTAATGAGTTGCTTGATCTGGTATTCCCTGTGGTCTACCGTAGATTTAAAAGATTCCCTTTTTCTCGGTTGTTTTTTACTAACCCTACACGGGAGGCAGCGTTGGCACCTGTAAAATCCTTTCATTTCAGTGAATATTTTTGTTTTCTTCGGGGGGTTGATGACATTATGCACTAGATGGCTCCGAAGATTGGGCGCTCTCCTGTAGACGAAACTGGGTTTTGTGGGGAGGATTTTGGCCAGAATTCTATCCTCCTTTAGAATAGGCCAATATTTTTTGATGATCCGTTCTACTGATCTATATTGGGTATTGAATCCAGTTATAAAAGTTGTGTTCATCTTATTTGTCTGCTCTTTCGGTTTGCTTACAAGCAGTGTCTGTCTGTTCATTTTAGCAATTTCCGATTGTAGTTTGACCAGTTTTTCCCGTGCATAACCTTTTTCCTCAAATCTCTTGATAAGGACTGTCGATTGTGTGTTGAAATCTTCAATGTTATCACAATTTCGCCGGATCCTCAGTAGTTGCCCTTTTGGTACATTCCCTTTCCATTTTGGATGGTGACAGCTGGAAGAGGGAATGTACCCATTCCGATCCGTGCTTTTGAAGAAAGTTCTTGTGCATAGCTCTCCTATTCCCTTGAAGATTTCCAAGTCAAGATATTCTATCTTGTTATGATCCCACTTTGCTGAGAAAGTGAGCCCATATCTGTTGGAGTTGAGGTTGTTTGGTTTCTTCATCTTCTCCTTCCGGCATCTTCTTCCATCTTCTTCTTCCATCATCTTCTTCCTCCGATACGCTTCTTCTTGCTCTGGTCTTCTCGTCCGGCATCTTCTTCCACGACGTCGGTGTCTCTTCTGGGCCACTCCGCGCAATGGGAGGCTCCCGCTGTGTGAGACTTCACTGCGTCTGACAGGTCTTTTATAATGGAGGGCGGGGCCACCTGGTAACCCCCCACCCTCTAATGCACGGGGACGTCATGGGGAATTCCCTATGGCTTTCCCCATGATGTCAGAGGGGGGCGGGGTCACCTGGTGGCCCCCGCCCTCTGTTATAAAAGACCTGTCAGACGCAGCGAAGCCTCACACAGTGGGAGCCTCCCATTGCGCGGAGCGGCCCAGAAGAGATGCCAACGCCATGGAAGAAGATGCCGGATGAGAAGTCCAGAGCAAGAAGAAGCGGATCGGAGGAAGAAGATGATGGAAGAAGAAGATGGAAGAAGATGCCGGAAGGAGAAGATGAAGAAACCGAAGGATGAAGAAAGGAAGAAGGAAGACCAGAAGAAAGAAGATTTTAATAAAGGAATTGTCAAAGACCGTCTCCTGTCATTTTTACCATTTTTGAATTTTTTTGGGTGAAATGGTAGGGGTACTTTTGTACCCCCTTACCATTTCTCACAGGGGGGGGCCGGGATCTGGGAGTCCCCTTGTTAAAGGGGGCTTCCAGATTCTGATAAAATGTAATTAGAAGGCAACTCCGCGCTTAGGATGGCTAAAAGATCAGGTGTGCAGCCCGTCCAGGAAGAATTTAACCCCCTAGGGGGTAAATTAAGTGTAAAGATATGCGTGAAAGGACGGTTGGCGCTCCCTATATATTTGTGAAGTGGATAATAGGTTACCCTATTATGAATGTGTTGAAAAATGGTGGTCCTTATACTAGATACCCACAAGCTCCTGATAATTAAGGTGAAAGGTGAATGAGGGTAAAAGTAAAAATAAAAATAGTATTATATAGAACGATCCAGTATCTAGTGCTAGCTGGGAGGGACAGGGTATAATTCCAGCCCCTCTAGGTGAACTAAGTGACAGAAACAGTGCGTGAGCTGATTGGCTCGTGGGTTAATTATAAAATTAGATTAAATTAAATAAATCTTATATGCCATATATCACACCATATGTAAAACAGTGCAACCTGTTATAGACAGTGATGACGAGATAACAAATACAAAAAAATATTAGATTAAATCCTATGTACCATAATCATACCATATGTGAAACAGTAAACCTGTTATAGACAGTGATAACAAGATGACAAATACCAAAAAAAAAATTAAAAAAAAAAAAAAAAAAAATAAAAAAAAATATGGCCCATGCAGGGCTGGTGTATGAAAAATTAATATAGAGGTGATTAAACTAAAAAATATTAATAAAAAAGACCATGGAGGCCCCAATAGAAAATCCCAAGGGAACGTTATTATAATAGTCCAACAGAAAAATATAGATGAAAAAATGTAAAACTGTAATGAGACTGCCAGTCCACAGTGTATTCCTGAATATATAGGTATATCTATACAGGGAATTTCCACATTAAATCAAGCAGGCTTCATGGCTGCAGTTCCAATGGTGATGCATAGAAGGTGATTCTGAGAAGTGACTTTTGTGCTTCAAGAGATAGTGGTGACTTTGTGATGTCCCCTTTTGCTCCCACACTCACCAGAAGTAGATACCCCTGCAGGGGTGAACAGCTTTGCAAGTTATCAATTCCAGGTCCTCCTCGGGGTCCCCACTGAAGAGATGTCCTAGCTGATCGAGTTTATCCAGCTAATCCACCTGGAACTCCTAGGGTGGGGAAGTCCAGCAGCGATCCCCAAGGGGGGGTATACCTCACAAGGAAGCAAGGAAAAACGGAGATCCCATGTGCATTACCAGATGTTGTATAAAATGGTGTTTATTAAAAATTAAAATAAAGCATAATTAAAAAGCAGGGTATCCTTCAAGGTACTCCTGTTTCCACCATACAGGGTAAAAAGACAGCACAAAAAGCGGAGGGGTATAGGGCGGTTTGCACTCCAGATGCGCTCCACGCCTCGATATCCCGCACCGGAAGTGACGTCACCACGCCTTACGCGTTTCGTCGTCAGACGTTTTCAAAGGCTACGTCACATCACTCCCCATCATGGTCTATTAAGGCAGCGGAGATGCCGTAGACCCTGCTGATTGGCCACATCGGGCTCCACTTTTAGAGTACCCGCCTACCGGAACCCATCCAAAGGGTAAATGTGTCCCTTATGCAAGGGGCTGTATGGGAAAAAACTTCGGTACAGTGCGGGTCCTGTTAACCAAAACTAATTGTCCCTGTCTGGGTTATGCATCTCCGCTATCCCTGCATAGACAGATGTGGAAGTTACAGCTTTATACATTATTAGGCAAAATAGGCATTCATTAGACGTTCTATTGTCAGTCAGCAAAGGCAGAAAAGGCATTAATAAAGTTTTTTCCCTTTTAGTGGACCAAAGATCACATTAGGACAAGAAAAAATTATATTTATACACACCCTATTTGAGTGGTCATCAATTTTGTGAGGTTCATATTAAATATCTCCATGTGGTGTGTTCTGTGTGAGTTAAAAATCTGCGAATGCAGCCGTTGCAGATACAACCCATCAGAACCAGCTATTACCTTGCAAAGCTAAAAGTGAGCATAACGTCTAGACAGACTATGCTCCAGATGTAATAAAGGGCATCATGACATGTGTGCCCTTGTCCCCCATGTCCCATTGTGTAATTGCTACAGTGAAGACATTTTTCCTTTTAAGGACCCAAAATAAAATTATAAGGTTATACATATCCTATTTGAATGGTCATTAGTTGTATGAAGTTCATTGTATGATGTCTCCATAGGTTATGTTCTGTGTAAAAAAACCCCGTGCTAGTGCAGCCGCTGCAGACACAAAGCAGCAAACCCAGCTATTACCTTGTGAAGCTGAGAGTGGGCATATCAGACAGAACCACAGATGCAGTGGGGGGTATCCAGAAATGTGTGCCCCATTCACACCTTACCCCATTGTACAATTTTAGTATTAATATTGGGGAACTTGTTTATATGGGTAGCTTCTTACCGCAATTTATTAGGGTGCGGTCTGTGATATATCCACAAGATGTTTTTTGTATATAATGGCTACAGACTAAAAGATCTTCAGCCAAATCCAGGTATGTGCAAGTCATACCCAGCTGTTAGCTGTAAGACTGATATGACAGGTGCCAAATTCAGCTATTGTCTATAAAGCTAAAAGTTGGTGGAACAGATGCCAAACTCAGCTATTGTCTATAAAGCTAAAAGTTGGTGGAACAGGTAATTCTATGAGTACCCAGAAATGTGGCATGATTAATGAGGTACGATGTCTAATTTTATACATTGGCTGGGATAGATTACAGCCAACACATCCCTAGACCCATGAACGAGATGAGCCCCTCCATATAGTCTAATTATGTTAATTGGTATGTATACATATATCCCCTATATGAGTTAAATGTTTCCATTAATATGAGCTCTCCAATTTGAGAGCGAATCGGAGGCCCATTTAGGTGGTGATTTGGGGGGTAACATCCATCATAGACACATAAACAGATATTGCCCTGTGGGATTAGGATCATTAAGGGGATTGCATCCAGATCCCAGATCATATTGCTAGACCCAGGTGGGTAAGCATCTATACATCTATATAAAAACATCCATACATATAATAATATGTCCCTTATACCGATTTTTTAGGAAAAACGGGGGATTGTTTCATATCATGCTTGTTAAACCGGTCAATTTCTTGTCTGTACGTCAGGGTTTGGGCTGTGTTCCTCTTTGGCCTCTACCTCTATACGCATCCATATAACCCTAACGAGGGCTGTGGGCCTGTGCAGGATTATTGGGCCAGGAGCCAATGTCCACACATACAGACAAATCATAAGGGTCTGGAGGGTATGTGGGAGTGTCTGGGCTTTCTTCCCATCCTACATGACCAGTGTGGGACATAAGGATGGGGAGCTAAGTTTAAGGGTTAGCTATAAAGCAATTTAGGTCGATCTCCAGGTTGAGGCCCCTGGGAGCAAGGGACCCCAACCTATAGATCCAGCTGGTTTCATTTTGGGAGATGAGGGTGGTCTTATTACCCCCTCTCCAATGATCTTCTATATGGTCTATTCCATAGAAAATGAGCCCGGATGGGTCTCTGTGGTGGACTTCATCAAAATGACGCGATAGACTATGTTTCGGGAACCCTTTGCGGATGTTTTTAATGTGTTCCCTGATTCTGATAAAAAGGGGGCGGGTGGTCCTCCCTATATACTGGAGATGGCATGGGCACTCGATGATATATGTAACATGAGTGCTTTGGCAGGTAATGAGTTGCTTGATCTGGTATTCCCTGTGGTCTACCGTAGATTTAAAAGATTCCCTTTTTCTCGGTTGTTTTTTACTAACCCTACACGGGAGGCAGCGTTGGCACCTGTAAAATCCTTTCATTTCAGTGAATATTTTTGTTTTCTTCGGGGGGTTGATGACATTATGCACTAGATGGCTCCGAAGATTGGGCGCTCTCCTGTAGACAAAACTGGGTTTTGTGGGGAGGATTTTGGCCAGAATTCTATCCTCCTTTAGAATAGGCCAATATTTTTTGATGATCCGTTCTACTGATCTATATTGGGTATTGAATCCAGTTATAAAAGTTGTGTTCATCTTATTTGTCTGCTCTTTCGGTTTGCTTACAAGCAGTGTCTGTCTGTTCATTTTAGCAATTTCCGATTGTAGTTTGACCAGTTTTTCCCGTGCATAACCTTTTTCCTCAAATCTCTTGATAAGGACTGTCGATTGTGTGTTGAAATCTTCAATGTTATCACAATTTCGCCGGATCCTCAGTAGTTGCCCTTTTGGTACATTCCCTTTCCATTTTGGATGGTGACAGCTGGAAGAGGGAATGTACCCATTCCGATCCGTGCTTTTGAAGAAAGTTCTTGTGCATAGCTCTCCTATTCCCTTGAAGATTTCCAAGTCAAGATATTCTATCTTGTTATGATCCCACTTTGCTGAGAAAGTGAGCCCATATCTGTTGGAGTTGAGGTTGTTGAGGAATACAGTCAGGGAGTCTGGTGTGTCATCCCAGAGTATAAGCAGATCGTCGATGTATCTCCTGTACATCTTGATTTGGGGGATATTATTGGCATAGACGTGTTCCTCTTCCCACATATCCATCAGTAAGTTCGCCACACTAGGGGCATATCGGGCCCCCATTGCAACTCCCTTAGTTTGGACAAAGAATTCCTTATCGTACCAAAAGTAGTTGCAGCTCATAGCCATGTCAAGGCCCTCCAGTATGTAGTGTATTTGTTGCTGCTTCATATTGGTCCCTTCATGTAGGGCCTTTTCCACTGCCAGTAGCCCATCTGCTTGTTCTATGCTGGTGTACAGTGAGTTCACGTCAACAGTCACCAAAATCCATTCATCCGTCCCTTTAATATTCTGTAGTTCTTGAATGAGTTGTAGACTGTCCCTGAGGTGTGACCGACCCTGTTTGACGAGTGGCTTTAAGAAGCTATCTAGATATTCCCCCAGCCTGGAGAACACTGAATTGATACCACTGATAATAGGTCTGCCTGGTGGTTTCTCCAGTCGTTTATGGATCTTGGGAGTATAGTATATGACTGGAGTTTTTGTTGAATTGGAGATAAGGTACTCCGCTTCCTTCTCATTCAATATGCCTTGTCTTTTTCCTTTGTTGATATAAGTGCTGAGTTTGGTTTCAAATATTTTCTTGGGGTTCCCTTTCAATTTTTTATATGTATTTGCAACATTTAAAATGTTGCCCATTTCTTCCTGGTAGTCCGCCTTATTCAAAATGACCAGCCCTCCCCCCTTATCTGCTGGTCTGATGACCACTTCATGCCTTTTTCCAATCGTTTTTATTGCTTTCCATATGTTCCTACCCTTTCTGTTATCCTTTTGTTCCAGATGTCGTAAGTCCTCCTCTACCATCTTCTGAAAAGCTCCCAAACATTGGCTTCCCGGGGTTTTGGGGTTGAAGGTTGAGTTATTCTTTAGCTTTGTTTGTTCATACTCTGAAACACTTAAGATTCTGTTATCCTCATTGGTGGCAAAATATTTCCTTAAATTTAATTTTCTCATGAATTTTTGAAGGTCTATATATACCTCAAATTTGTCGAGGCGCTTGTCAGGGGCGTATTTCAGCCCTAGGTCGAGGACCTTCATTTCCTCATCTGTAAATATTACGCTACTTAAATTAAAAATGCCTTTGCCTAAATTTCCCGTCTTCTTTTTCTTCTTGCCTCCTCTCCTTCCTCTTGTCTTCCTCCTCTTTCCTGGTTTCTCTGTGGCATCCCCATTTCTCTTCCTGGATTGTGATTCCATCCATTGCTGTTGCTGTTGTGGCCACGATCTATATTCCTCTGGGTTTCTCGATCTTGGTCTTCTCTTATATTGTATTGGCCTTCTCGATTCATTCCCCCTCGATTTCCATTGTATGTTCTCCTTCCAGGGTTTCTGTACGAGACACGTGTTTTCCATTTCCCGGGCGGCTGACCTCTTTGGCCCCCTCTGTGAAAACCCTCATCGTGATCATTGTACCCTCTGTAAGGGGAGTATGGTTTTTGGTTGAAACCCCTCCTGGAGGGAGAGAACCTATTTCTACTTTGCGCATTGTGTCTGTCCACATAGGGTGTCCCATTACCCTGTGGTTCTTGATAGTTGGCCCTCCGATAGTCTGGCCTGTTTGTGTTCCAATTTAGTTCCCTGGGTCTCCCTCTGTTTCCCATACTAGGATTATGTGGGGGTGTTGATTGGGATGTACCCCCCATCAGGCCCAACATCCTTATCCCTATGGCGTCTTCAGGGGTTTCATCCATAGAGGTCTCCTCCAGATCATCATCTGGGGGTTCCTCGTTATATTCCCCCATTGAGGATTGCCATTTGTACACACTATTGTTTCTATAGTCGAGTACGTCCCTCTTAAATTTCTTTTGCTTTTTAGCTTGTATTTCACTGTCATATTTTTTAATATTATCTTGTAATTCCCTTTCCTTATCTTTGTATTCATTTTGATGGTTAAAAGGTGCTAGCAAGGTTTTGATTTCTACTATTGCAGTTTCTATACCTTTTAACTTAAATTTTCTCCTCTCAACAATCTTTTGGAGTAGCTCGCCTTCACACTTGTTAAAAAAGTTATACCATGTGCCCATGAGAATAGGATCATCTACATTATCGTTAGGGTGTATATCCCATCTTAAACTTCTGGGGGTCATTTTTCCCCTAATATAGGTTTCTAGAGTGGCTACATCCCACCACACTCTTAATTGTTTCTCCATGGTATGTTTCAGCTGTTTTAACAGGCTTTGCATGTCCTGTGTGTTGGTGATTTGTTCCTGACTAAATATCCCATCTAGGTCAATGTTTCTGCTTGTCATATATCCAAAAATATCCATAGCTGCAGAGGGTATTCACACCCTAAGGTGATCAAGACAGAATGTAATTAGAAGGCAACTCCGCGCTTAGGATGGCTAAAAGATCAGGTGTGCAGCCCGTCCAGGAAGAATTTAACCCCCTAGGGGGTAAATTAAGTGTAAAGATATGCGTGAAAGGACGGTTGGCGCTCCCTATATATTTGTGAAGTGGATAATAGGTTACCCTATTATGAATGTGTTGAAAAATGGTGGTCCTTATACTAGATACCCACAAGCTCCTGATAATTAAGGTGAAAGGTGAATGAGGGTAAAAGTAAAAATAAAAATAGTATTATATAGAACGATCCAGTATCTAGTGCTAGCTGGGAGGGACAGGGTATAATTCCAGCCCCTCTAGGTGAACTAAGTGACAGAAACAGTGCGTGAGCTGATTGGCTCGTGGGTTAATTATAAAATTAGATTAAATTAAATAAATCTTATATGCCATATATCACACCATATGTAAAACAGTGCAACCTGTTATAGACAGTGATGACGAGATAACAAATACAAAAAAATATTAGATTAAATCCTATGTACCATAATCATACCATATGTGAAACAGTAAACCTGTTATAGACAGTGATAACAAGATGACAAATACCAAAAAAAAATTAAAAAAAAATAAAAAAAAAAAAAAAAATATGGCCCATGCAGGGCTGGTGTATGAAAAATTAATATAGAGGTGATTAAACTAAAAAATATTAATAAAAAAGACCATGGAGGCCCCAATAGAAAATCCCAAGGGAACGTTATTATAATAGTCCAACAGAAAAATATAGATGAAAAAATGTAAAACTGTAATGAGACTGCCAGTCCACAGTGTATTCCTGAATATATAGGTATATCTATACAGGGAATTTCCACATTAAATCAAGCAGGCTTCATGGCTGCAGTTCCAATGGTGATGCATAGAAGGTGATTCTGAGAAGTGACTTTTGTGCTTCAAGAGATAACGGTGACTTTGTGATGTCCCCTTTTGCTCCCACACTCACCAGAAGTAGATACCCCTGCAGGGGTGAACAGCTTTGCAAGTTATCAATTCCAGGTCCTCCTCGGGGTCCCCACTGAAGAGATGTCCTAGCTGATCGAGTTTATCCAGCTAATCCACCTGGAACTCCTAGGGTGGGGAAGTCCAGCAGCGATCCCCAAGGGGGGGTATACCTCACAAGGAAGCAAGGAAAAACGGAGATCCCATGTGCATTACCAGATGTTGTATAAAATGGTGTTTATTAAAAATTAAAATAAAGCATAATTAAAAAGCAGGGTATCCTTCAAGGTACTCCTGTTTCCACCATACAGGGTAAAAAGACAGCACAAAAAGCGGAGGGGTATAGGGCGGTTTGCACTCCAGATGCGCTCCACGCCTCGATATCCCGCACCGGAAGTGACGTCACCACGCCTTACGCGTTTCGTCGTCAGACGTTTTCAAAGGCTACGTCACATCACTCCCCATCATGGTCTATTAAGGCAGCGGAGATGCCGTAGACCCTGCTGATTGGCCACATCGGGCTCCACTTTTAGAGTACCCGCCTACCGGAACCCATCCAAAGGGTAAATGTGTCCCTTATGCAAGGGGCTGTATGGGAAAAAACTTCGGTACAGTGCGGGTCCTATTAACCAAAACTAATTGTCCCTGTCTGGGTTATGCATCTCCGCTATCCCTGCATAGACAGATGTGGAAGTTACAGCTTTATACATTATTAGGCAAAATAGGCATTCATTAGACGTTCTATTGTCAGTCAGCAAAGGCAGAAAAGGCATTAATAAAGTTTTTTCCCTTTTAGTGGACCAAAGATCACATTAGGACAAGAAAAAATTATATTTATACACACCCTATTTGAGTGGTCATCAATTTTGTGAGGTTCATATTAAATATCTCCATGTGGTGTGTTCTGTGTGAGTTAAAAATCTGCGAATGCAGCCGTTGCAGATACAACCCATCAGAACCAGCTATTACCTTGCAAAGCTAAAAGTGAGCATAACGTCTAGACAGACTATGCTCCAGATGTAATTAAGGGCATCATGACATGTGTGCCCTTGGAGGCGTATAGAGGTAGAGGCCAAAGAGGAACACAGCCCAAACCCTGACGTACAGACAAGAAATTGACCGGTTTAACAAGCATGATATGAAACAATCCCCCGTTTTTCCTAAAAAATCGGTATAAGGGACATATTATTATATGTATGGATGTTTTTATATAGATGTATAGATGCTTACCCACCTGGGTCTAGCAATATGATCTGGGATCTGGATGCAATCCCCTTAATGATCCTAATCCCACAGGGCAATATCTGTTTATGTGTCTATGATGGATGTTACCCCCCAAATCACCACCTAAATGGGCCTCCGATTCGCTCTCAAATTGGAGAGCTCATATTAATGGAAACATTTAACTCATATAGGGGATATATGTATACATACCAATTAACATAATTAGACTATATGGAGGGGCTCATCTCGTTCATGGGTCTAGGGATGTGTTGGCTGTAATCTATCCCAGCCAATGTATAAAATTAGACATCGTACCTCATTAATCATGCCACATTTCTGGGTACTCATAGAATTACCTGTTCCACCAACTTTTAGCTTTATAGACAATAGCTGAGTTTGGCATCTGTTCCACCAACTTTTAGCTTTATAGACAATAGCTGAATTTGGCACCTGTCATATCAGTCTTACAGCTAACAGCTGGGTATGACTTGCACATACCTGGATTTGGCTGAAGATCTTTTAGTCTGTAGCCATTATATACAAAAAACATCTTGTGGATATATCACAGACCGCACCCTAATAAATTGCGGTAAGAAGCTACCCATATAAACAAGTTCCCCAATATTAATACTAAAATTGTACAATGGGGTAAGGTGTGAATGGGGCACACATTTCTGGATACCCCCCACTGCATCTGTGGTTCTGTCTGATATGCCCACTCTCAGCTTCACAAGGTAATAGCTGGGTTTGCTGCTTTGTGTCTGCAGCGGCTGCACTAGCACGGGGTTTTTTTACACAGAACATAACCTATGGAGACATCATACAATGAACTTCATACAACTAATGACCATTCAAATAGGATATGTATAACCTTATAATTTTATTTTGGGTCCTTAAAAGGAAAAATGTCTTCACTGTAGCAATTACACAATGGGACATGGGGGACAAGGGCACACATGTCATGATGCCCTTTATTACATCTGGAGCATAGTCTGTCTAGACGTTATGCTCACTTTTAGCTTTGCAAGGTAATAGCTGGTTCTGATGGGTTGTATCTGCAACGGCTGCATTCGCAGATTTTTAACTCACACAGAACACACCACATGGAGATATTTAATATGAACCTCACAAAATTGATGACCACTCAAATAGGGTGTGTATAAATATAATTTTTTCTTGTCCTAATGTGATCTTTGGTCCACTAAAAGGGAAAAAACTTTATTAATGCCTTTTCTGCCTTTGCTGACTGACAATAGAATGTCTAATGAATGCCTATTTTGCCTAATAATGTATAAAGCTGTAACTTCCACATCTGTCTATGCAGGGATAGCGGAGATGCATAACCCAGACAGGGACAATTAGTTTTGGTTAACAGGACCCGCACTGTACCGAAGTTTTTTCCCATACAGCCCCTTGCATAAGGGACACATTTACCCTTTGGATGGGTTCCGGTAGGCGGGTACTCTAAAAGTGGAGCCCGATGTGGCCAATCAGCAGGGTCTACGGCATCTCCGCTGCCTTAATAGACCATGATGGGGAGTGATGTGACGTAGCCTTTGAAAACGTCTGACGACGAAACGCGTAAGGCGTGGTGACGTCACTTCCGGTGCGGGATATCGAGGCGTGGAGCGCATCTGGAGTGCAAACCGCCCTATACCCCTCCGCTTTTTGTGCTGTCTTTTTACCCTGTATGGTGGAAACAGGAGTACCTTGAAGGATACCCTGCTTTTTAATTATGCTTTATTTTAATTTTTAATAAACACCATTTTATACAACATCTGGTAATGCACATGGGATCTCCGTTTTTCCTTGCTTCCTTGTGAGGTATACCCCCCCTTGGGGATCGCTGCTGGACTTCCCCACCCTAGGAGTTCCAGGTGGATTAGCTGGATAAACTCGATCAGCTAGGACATCTCTTCAGTGGGGACCCCGAGGAGGACCTGGAATTGATAACTTGCAAAGCTGTTCACCCCTGCAGGGGTATCTACTTCTGGTGAGTGTGGGAGCAAAAGGGGACATCACAAAGTCACCGTTATCTCTTGAAGCACAAAAGTCACTTCTCAGAATCACCTTCTATGCATCACCATTGGAACTGCAGCCATGAAGCCTGCTTGATTTAATGTGGAAATTCCCTGTATAGATATACCTATATATTCAGGAATACACTGTGGACTGGCAGTCTCATTACAGTTTTACATTTTTTCATCTATATTTTTCTGTTGGACTATTATAATAACGTTCCCTTGGGATTTTCTATTGGGGCCTCCATGGTCTTTTTTATTAATATTTTTTAGTTTAATCACCTCTATATTAATTTTTCATACACCAGCCCTGCATGGGCCATATTTTTTTTTTTTTTTTTATTTTTTTTTTAATTTTTTTTTGGTATTTGTCATCTTGTTATCACTGTCTATAACAGGTTTACTGTTTCACATATGGTATGATTATGGTACATAGGATTTAATCTAATATTTTTTTGTATTTGTTATCTCGTCATCACTGTCTATAACAGGTTGCACTGTTTTACATATGGTGTGATATATGGCATATAAGATTTATTTAATTTAATCTAATTTTATAATTAACCCACGAGCCAATCAGCTCACGCACTGTTTCTGTCACTTAGTTCACCTAGAGGGGCTGGAATTATACCCTGTCCCTCCCAGCTAGCACTAGATACTGGATCGTTCTATATAATACTATTTTTATTTTTACTTTTACCCTCATTCACCTTTCACCTTAATTATCAGGAGCTTGTGGGTATCTAGTATAAGGACCACCATTTTTCAACACATTCATAATAGGGTAACCTATTATCCACTTCACAAATATATAGGGAGCGCCAACCGTCCTTTCACGCATATCTTTCCAGATTCTGATAAGCCCCCCGCCCGCAGACCCCCACAACCAATGGCCAGGGTTGTGGGGACGAGGCCCTTGTCCTCATCAACATGGGACAAGGTTCTTTGGGGGGACCTCAAAGCACCCTCCCAATGTTGAGGGCATGTGGCCTGGTACGGTTCAGGAGGGATGGAGGGGGCGCTCTCGCCCCCCCTCTTTTCCTGCGGCCTGCCAGGTTGCGTGCTCGGATAAGGGTCTGGTATGGATTTTGAGGGGGACCCCACGCCATTTTTTTTTTGGCCAGGGTTCCCCTTAATACCTATAGCAGACCTGAAGGGCCTGGTAATTGAATTTGGGGGGACCCCCACGCTTTTCTTTTTTGTTTTTTTTATTAATGACTTTTTTTTTATCAATGACTTTCAATGAATGACTGTTCTCTGTGTTACGGGAGCCGAATTCATTAGCCGCGAGTGATTTTAAATAGCGTTTCTTACAGAGAAGCATGAGGGACCGGAGGATCATGGGGGGGGGAGCGGGGGGAGAGGAGCAGGGGGACCAGAGCATCTGGGGGGACCAGAAGAGCATGGGGGGGACCAGAGGAGCATGGGGGGACCAGAGGAGCATGGAGGAGGGGACAAACATCTGTCTCAACAGCTATAGCCTGGGATTTTCTCACTTTCCTGCCTAATCCGCCTGTCTATTGTATCAGCTGCCCTGCTTGAATTACCTCTTCTACACAGACGGGCAGACTCCGCCAGCGGAACTGCCTGCTCATCATGGGATCTCGCCGCTAATCCCCGCTGAGCAGGCAGATGACAGGTCTGTGCCCACTCCGCCTATGCAAAGCGGGTGGTTGGATGTAAACGGACACCCTGCCCGTTTGAATCCAACTGTCATGTGATCCGCCAGATGGATGGGGAACGGATCCCCCATCTGTCTATTTTTAGCGGATAGGATCGGTTCAGATGTTGGCAGGTGTCAACGGACACATGTCCATTTACATCCGCCACTCCATAGAGGGCAGTGAAGGGTTAGCCTAAAAAACTGACAGGCAGATCGTTCCTCCTGTGTAAAAGGAGCCTTATATTGCCAAGTTGCTAAATGCTGGAGAAGCCACTCTCCATGGGCATATGGTCAGGGGTCATAATGGCAACCCCACCCATGCTCCCATGGTACCTCCTTGCAACACTGGACAGGAGGGGTGGCATTTACTAGAAAATGTTTACCTATATTTTCCTCCTACAGCAGCTGATTGCCGGCTTCTCCTCCTCCACCACCGGCATTCAGCTGCAGCAGGAGGAAAATACAGGCGATCCACATCTCCTAGAGCCCAGTGGAGGAGCCACTAACTGTCGGACATGGGTGCGCCAACATGGGCACCAGTCACACCTGCCCTGCATCTCTTCCAGGGTAGAAAATGCTGCAATTGTTTCTTTCTATGGCAGCTGGCATTTCTCTTCCCGCCAGCTGCCTATATAAGCACTCATTGCAGAGCAGACTGAAGTCGCCTCCTCCTCGGCTCTGATATTTCATGTACACGGGAGAAGACAGGAGAAGAAGCTGTGGAGGAGAGATAGCTCTCTGCATCTGCACTAATCTGAGGTCTGACTGTAAGAGGTTTAATGGAGCCTTGCAGAGGAGGGGGACTTGGTGACCAGGTAAGTGGGGGCGCATGGGCAGGTAACACAGCTTCATGCTGCCAGGAGTGATTTTAGGGAGGGGGTAAGAGGATATGTGCTAGGGGGAGGTTTGGAGGGGAAGAGGACTTTTGCTAGAAGGGGGGGTCAGATTTGAAGTCTGACCCCCCTCTCCCCTTGCAAATCACCCACTAGCACATGTTCTCTTACCCCCCCCCCCCATTAAAGAGATGCCATAGAGGGGAAAATTGTGGCAACTGGGACCCTGGGCACTCGCAGGTGATGCAAGGCAATTGTCGCCAGTGCCCATGCTAGCACGCCACCTGTCAGAAACTACTGAGACATCCACTGCTCTACTGACACCAAACTCTGCCCTATTGACACCATCCACTGCTCTACTGACACCAACCTCTGCCCTATTGACACTTGCCACTGCCCTACTGACACCAACTTCTGCCCAACGGACACCATCAACTGCTCTACTGACACCAACCTCTGCCCTATTGACACTTGCCACTGCCCTACTGACACCAACCTCTGCCCCACTGACACCATCCACTGCTCTACTGACACCAACCTCTGCCCTATTGACACTTGCCACTCCCCTACTAACACCAGCCTCTGCCCTACTGACACATCCACTGCCCTACTAACACTGTCCACTGCCCTTCTGGCACCAACCTCTGCCCTAGACCATGCACACATTTTGCAAGTGATGCGCTGCTTGCCCCCAGGGGCACACACAAGCGGTGTGACCGGAAGGACATTACATGACATTCACCCGGAAGGAGGAGTGTTGATGTCCGGGCGGAAACTGGTTAAACTTTTACCTCCATTTTAAATGGGACTTTTAGGCCTCATGCCCACATTGTGTCTGTTTAGCCCCTTTGAACGCCTTTTCTCTTGGCAGGACAAAAAAAGCTGCTTAAAAAAACCTGGTAAAAGCCTTGTATTGCACATACATTTAGCTGCTTCAAGCATCTGAGTGTTAATGGATTCGATTGGTCAAAATATAAATTTATTCTGACCAATGGAATGCATTAACAGCCAGACGCTCGAAGCGTACAATACGAGGCTTTTACACGTTTTTTAGGCAGCATTTCTCCTATGTTTAGACATGTTTAGATACATTTAGGTGTGTCTAGTGTCTCCCAGGGAGGAAGGAAACAACTTCAATCCTATTCCAAATTCAGATTTTCAGGTAGAGATAGGTTCGGATTCTGGGAATCAGCCTGGCTCCCAGGAGATCAGCTGTTTGCGTCCCGTCTTTTTTCAGAAGACATCTGTGCGCTCTCGAGATCAGTCTGGGAGCAATCAGATGCTTTATTTGCATTACTAGGCTGTCATTATTCCTGATGAGCTGTTTGTGGCACCATCTGAAGGACTCTATAGGGACCTCTTTTTTTTGGCACCATGGCTTCCGAATTAGGTTCTGCCGCGTCATGTAGCGCTATGACGTCAGAGGTACCGGGAGCCCCATAAATGGTGCGGGTGACAGCAATAAAGGGCTCCTAGCAGTGAAAAAGATATGAATAGTACAGCCGTTCATTTAATTATCTCAGCTGATAATGTCTTACAGTTGGAGGCCACGTTCTACAGCAAATGTCATTTTAGATGAATCTCTATGTGGCTTAAAGTGGGACTTTAGTCAGAAAATTAAACCCTGCTAGATGACTTCAGACTGGCCCCTTTTGCAGGTATAGCTATGTAAAACATTACAATTAAGTGTCTATACTGTCTAAAATCCAGTAATACACTGTTCCTCCCTGCTCTGCACATGCTCAGTTGCTCCCCATATTTCAGCACTGTGCCGTACTGCACAGCCTAAGGATTTACTGCTGTTCAGGGGTTCTGGGCTTCATAAAAATGGCAGCCTCCAGCAAGAAGAAACAGGAACAATGCCAGAGGCAATTTACAACACACACTCATTTTGGTAGCATAATTAACCACTTATGGATTGCCGCACGCCGATATACGTCCTTAGTTTGAAGAGGAATATCGTTGTTATGGCAGCAGCTAGCTGCCATAACCCCGGTATCCTCTTCTTCAGCCGGCGGTCCGCTTTACGATAAGAGTGGTCTCTGCAGCGTATTCGCAGCGAGATCACTTTTATCGGTGGCGGGAGAGGGCCCCCCTCCTGCCACGCTCCGGTGCCCTCCGCCGCTTACCAAAGCCATTGGCAGTGGCGGAGGCGATCGGATGCTGTCCCTAGCTGGGTATGGAGACGAGTCCATACCATTGCAGGGCGGAAGCGACGACAAAACGTCACTTCCTCCCGTAGCTCTTAAAGGGCCATTTTTTATTAACTTTTTAAAACGACAACATTTTTATTTTTTATTGCATTTTAGTGTAAATATGAGATCTGAGGTCTTTTTGACCCCCAGATCTCATATTTAAGAGGTCCTTTAAACGCGCCCCATCCCATCCCGCCGAACTCGCGCGCAGAAGCGAAAGCATTTGTGAGTAGCGCCCCCATATGAAAACGGTGTTCAAACCACATGGGAGGTATCGCCGAGATCGGTAGAGCGAGAGCAATAATTCTAGCCTTAGACCTCCGCTTTAACTCCAAACATGCAACCTGTAGAATTTTTTAAACGTCGCCTATGGAGATTTTTAGGGGTAAAATTTTGTCGCCTTCACGAGCGGGCGCAATTTTGAAGCATGACATGTTGGGTATCAATTTACTCGGCGTAACATTATCTTTCACAATATAAAAAGAAATTGGGCTAACTTTACTGTTGACTTATTTTTGAATTAAAAAAAGTGTATTTTTTTCCAAAAAAAGTGTGCGAATACGGTGTGACAGAAGGTATTGCAACGACCGCCATTTTATTCTCTAGGGTGTTAGAAAAAAAATATATAATGTTTGGGGGTTCTAAGTAATTTCCTAGCAGTAATATGCCAAAACATTGGTATTGTTTTTTTCCAGCCAGCGATTCTCTAACTGATAAAAGTGGTCTCAACAGCGGATTCGCCACTGAATCACTTTTAGAAGCAGCGGAAGGGAACGCCCCCTATAGGGTTGCCACCTTTTCTCCAAGTCAAATCCAAACACTTTAGCGGCACAGGGCAATTTTTTTTTGTAGTATACACTATAGGATTACAAAAGACCTGGGACACCTTTGGGTGCCCCAAGGAGAGTAGTAATGTGACACTCATAGCATGGCGAACAGTGGGTGTGGCCAAATTGTATTTTCTGACATCATTGGCCTGCCCCCCCCCCCAGTGATGCCGAACCTGCCCTCAGACAGCCGCTTACAGCTCCTTGACAGCAACAGATTTGTGTGTGTCTCATAATTACTTGGGGAGCCACAGCCCTGTCAGAAAAATGTGTCCGGGTTTCAGACGGACTGAAACCAGACACATGATTCAAAACCCAGACTGTCTGGTGTGAATCCTGGACAGGTGGCGACCCTAGCCCCCTCCCACCACTTCCCGGTGGTTTCTGGGCCTACCTGGGTAATCGGTAACTCTGGGAACCCATCTGGCAGTTGCAGCGCTGATAACAGAGATGAGCGGAGGAAAGATGGCCTCCACTCATCTATATGGTCTAGGACAGGGGTCTCCAAACTACGGCCCTCCAGTTGTTCAGGAACCATAATTCCCATCATGCCTAGTCATGCCTGTGAATGTCAGAGTTTTACAATGCCTCATGGGATGTATAGTTCCGCAACAGCTGGAGGGGCGTAGTTTGGAGATCCCTGGTCTAGGAGGACAGGAGCGATGTCATGATGTCACTTTTGGTTAGGGTTGCCACCTCATCCCTTTAAAACCAAACGCATATTAATTACACAGGTTCTGAGGCTGATTAAGGTGGTAATTAAACTCACGTAGTGCCTTATCTGCATTAAATTAGTCACAGAATTTTTTTTCTCCCGCCGATTTCACGATCGGCGGGAGACTGGCGGACTGTGCCCACTAGCCCTGCCAAATAAAGGGGACGTACAGGTACGCCCATTTGCCCACCGCTGCCATTGTGCCGACGTATATCGCCGTGCAACGGTCGGCAAGTGGTTAATTTCATCAGCTTTCTATCTCTATTTCTATCTCTGGAATGTTTGTAAAATTCCTTTCTTGCAGTACATCACAGAACACAAGATAACATTACCTTCAGATGACTGGACACTTAGCAAGCAAAGCTGGAAGGAGAGCCTTACATAACATCTCTGCCTGCAGCAGACCGATGACATAATTTTACAGAGTAGCTGTTCTCCGCTTGGGTACAGCCACTTGCCTGAAGCTGAATGGATGGTTTATAACATGGGTTGGCAACCGGTCAATTGCGGCCTACCACCCCTCAGACCCCGGATCACAGTAGCAATAAGCACTGCAGAGCCCAGGGAAGTCCTAGGCTTCTCTTTGACTCTCAACTGACACAGCCAAGGTGAGACTTGGAAGGACTTCCTTCACTGCCAGGTGCATTGCATCTGAGGTCTGTGATTATACAGTGGGGGGAGGGGTGGTTTTGTGCTGTGGGCAATTTTAGCTAAGGGGGGGTAGATGTTTGTACTGGAATAAAGCCCCGTACACGCGAGCGGAAATTCTGCCAAAAAAACTCAGATGAGAGCTTTTGGTCGGAAATTCCGACTGTGTGTATGCTCCATCGGACTTTTGCTGGCGGAATTCCAGCCAGCAAAAGATTGAGAGCAGGTTCTCTATTTTTCGGTCTGAAAAAGTCTTGGTCGGAAATTCTGATCGTCTGTACCAAATTCCGACGCACGAAATTCCTACGCATTCTCGGAAACAATTTGACGCATGCTAGGAAGCATTGAACTTAATTTTCTCGGCTTGTCGTAGTGTTGTACGTCACCGCGTTCTTGACGGTCGAAAGTTCAGAGAAATTTTGTGTGTCCGTGTGTATGCAAGCCAAGCCAAGGCAGAAATTCCGCTCGTGTGTTAGAGCTGCACGATTAATCGTAAATTATTTGCAATCTCGATTCACCCCCCTCTGCAAACTCCAGTCTGGGATTACCGTGATTTTCAGGTGTCTCTGGGATGTAGCGTGGACCGGAGGAGAAGCCGTTGGAACCAGCGCACTTCCGGATCCGGCGCCGCATGGAATAGCTGAGTTTCCCTCAGCTCTCGCAGAGCGATCGGCATTTAAATACCTGCCCGACCCTCTTGGCCTCCGGTAACCACCTCGGGCACCCCCTCCGTGGCCCACTGAATGGCTAAACACCCTTGCCGCGGTCCCGATGGTGGCTGCAAATCCGCTGCCAGCCAGTCCGAAAATCGAGGCCCCGGCTTCGGCCTTCACAGGCGGTCACGCTCCACTAGGGGCCTCCACAAAGCACACACGCCTCTCACGCCGCTTGTAGCCTCACCGGGTGCCCCCCCCACCCTCCCTTGGACTGATCTCTATCTGCCAACAGGCCAGCCCTCCAGCAAGGCCACTACATCCCTCCCACAACAGATGTTAATTGAGGCCCCAGACTCGGCCTTTACCTGCAACACATTCCTCACAGGGGGCTGGAAACATATATGTGTATGGAGTAGAAAATTGCCAAGCAGGTGTCCCAATGTTTTCTAATGCCATGGGCAAAGAGGGGCAGCATAATCAGTGCGCTGCGCAGTCTCATAAGTGCCATTTTTTTGAGAATCGTGAGAGAATCGCGATCTTTATTCTAAACCGCGATTCTCATTTTGGCCAGAATCGTGCAGCTCTATCGTGTGTACAAGCAAAATAAGGGTATTTTGCATGTGTAATACCTAATACTGAGCCCTGTACTCTGTATTACAGCCCCACATATACAATTCTGTACACACACAAGCCTCTGGCCCCTCCCTATACACAAACAGCCCCCCTCGCTTTCTTTCACAGCCCCTACTTGTAGCTTCCTACCTAGTCCCAGCTCGTTTTCACAAGGCTGACATGTTGCTGAGATGCATAGGACAGGCAGATCACTGTCACACGAGGGGTGCACATGCACATAGAAGCCAGAGGTGGCAGTAAAGAGCTTGAAGTCTGAGTCAATGACACGAGAACAGAGGAAACTGTGAGATCGTTTCTATACTGCACAGCACAGATCCCCTTCACCCGTCCTGCCTTCTTCTCCCCAGGGCCCCTTACAGTTGTAACGGCTGTACCCCCCTGGTGGTGGGCCTGCATACTACTGACACCTGCATTACTTCTAACCCTCACTCTGCATTACATAGTTATGACCTCTGCAGTCTACATTACATATTACAGAGCTTTGAACTCTGAACTCTGTGTTACTACTCTGAATTATTTACTCCTGACACCTGGGCAGCACACTGGTGTAGTGGTTAGCACTTTCACCTAGCAGCAATAGAGTTGCTGGTTCAAATCCCAACCACGACACCTTCTGCCTGGAGTTTGCATGTTCTCCCTCTGCCTGCATGGGTTTCCTCCAGTTTCCTCCCACACTCCAAAGACATGCTGGTAGGTTAATTAGATCCTGTCGATAAAATTGGCCAAATATGTGTATAGTGTATGTGTTTGTAAGCGTATCGCGACCCCACAGGGCAAGGACCGCACTATACCACAGATGGACACCAGTAGTAAAAGCGCCCTGAGGCTATCCAGTTGCATAGGTAGCGCTATACAAGTCATTCATTCATTCACCTGCCTTGTGCATTAGATACTACTGACCTCTGCACTAAGTGTACTTACTTTCTGATCCCTGTACTCTATGCAGCATACTACCAACCTCTGAACTCTGTGATCTTACTCCTGACCCCTGCCATTTGCATTAGATACTACTGACCTCTGCACTATGTGTACTTACTCCTGACCCCTGTACTATATGCAAAACACCCCTGACCCCTGCACTCTGTATTACTACTGTCCTCTGAACCCTCCATCACATACTGCTGACTTCTCAACACTTCAAACCCTCCTTACTTTTTAATGGGGCCTTGCAAAGTCATCTTGTTTTCAGGTAGATCTCTACCTCTCCATGGGTTGCCTTCCCCTGTTATAATGATAAAAAGGCACATTTTTTTAAGAAAAGTATACTGGTGCTCCTTACCAGGAGTGTATCTACAAACTTGTAAAGTTAATGATAAGTCCACTTTAACATTAAATATTTGCTTTGGTTAATAGCACACTTGTTTCCTTTGTACTTTGGCTCTAAATCTCTAAGAGGATTATAAAAGAAAATGACCCCAATATTTTCCATGGCTGATCATGTGCAGAAATTGTTTTTTGAACTTGTTACCACCGGCGTAGGGCGTGACACGTCTGCTGAACTTTGTTCATTCATATCCCGTTCTCTTTCTTGATCTTTTCAGCTACCACACACCTCTCGAAATGTCGGAATCACCCAATGCACACATTGATTTTGTACCGGCCACCGCTGAGGACTACGAAGAGCTGATGTCTATCTCGGGTGGCATTTACAAAGGAACGGACTATATGCCATGCAAATACCATGCATGGCTGAAGGATCATCAAAGACATATGTTTATGGCCAAGAGTGAAGGGAAAATAGTGAGTACTGAAGGCTACAGAATGAAATGTTGTTTGTTGTCCCAAAATATGCAAAAAAAAAATGCCAGTTTGGACGTGTCTTAGATGTGGTGGCTGCATTCGTTTTTTCTTTTTGGGCTTTTTTTTCATTTATTTTCACCTGGTGATCTGGCAAGTAAATCTGTTATTTTTCAACTTCCTTTAACAGGCTAAGCTGTCCAGACAAAGTGACAGTTATAGGGATGAGACAAACCATTTACCACTGACAGGGGTGCTTATCAGTTTTTATTACATAGTTAGTCGGGTTGAAAAAAAAAGACACAAGTCCATCTAGTTCAACCTACAAAAGGGAAAAAGAAAAAAAAATATATACCGTATTTATTGGCGTATAAATCAGGGGGAAATCATGGGTGTGTGTTATACGCCGATCCCCCGCCGATTGTGAGCCTCACGGCCATTCTCGGCGGCTTTCGGCCGTTCTCAGCGGCTTTCGGCGTGGAGAGGGGCTGAGAGCGTCCGAAAGCCGCCGAGAATGTCCGAAAGCCGCCGAGAATGGCCAAAAGCCTCCGAAAGCCGACAAGAATGGCCGAGAGCTATCGAGCACCGCCGAGATACACAGGACATCCGGCTCTGTATCTCGGCGGCGCCATTTTTAAACAGGGCAAGGCTGCAATGACAAGGTTGCAGATAGACACTGACAAGGCTGCAGATGGACACTGACAAGGCTGCAGATGGACACGGATAAGGCTGCATTGATGAGCATTTAAATGTAAGTTTTTTTCCTTAAACTTCCCTCCTAAAATTTTTTTTCATTAAAATTCCCTCCTAAACTTTGGGTGCGTGTTATACGCCGATAAATACGGTATATATACAATGCCATATACACAATCCTATACCCACAGTTGATCCAAAGGTAGGCAAAACACCATCAAGGCATGTTCCAATTTGCTCCAGCAGGGGAAAAAATTCCTTCCTGATCCCCCAAGAAGCAATGGGATATTCCCTGGATCAACTTTATCTATCAATGTTAAATAGTTTATTAATTGAAGTAAAAACATTATTCCAAAAGGAAATAGAAAACTGTTACTGTAACTACTTATAAAGTGTTAGCTGGAGTTCAACTTTAGTTGGTTAGTGTATGTATCTGATGTTCGGCTTTAATTTGTTAGTTTAATCCATCTAAAACTGCTACCCTCTCCCTAGACTGACAGCACTGATGTCCAAAGGTGTCTCTGTTGCTCTTCTATTCATAGTGGAGACACCCAAAGACAAAAAGTGTGTTACAAGCCCACGGTTTGAGTCAAACGTAAGTTCGACTCGAACATTGGTTGTGCGCTAGTTCACCGAATTTAGAACATTATGGGGTGTTCGCGGGAAATTCGAGCACCCGCGGAATGCCCCATAATGCATTGCGAGACCGTCAATGCACTGCGATCTCACCTGACCTGCATGCTTTGGCCAATCACAGCATGCACCTGACCTGCATGCTTTGGCCAATCACAGCGCGCTCTGCTGTTTGAGCCATGATTGGCCAAAGGCAGGGTGCCTTTGGCCAATCATGGCTCAGGGGGCTATGTCAACGCCCCACACTATGTAAGGCTGCTTACATGGCGGCCGTATATGGTGTTATGAATGAGAGCAGCAAAATTACATTTCTAAAGGAAAATTTTTTATTTAAAACTGCTTGTGGCTGTAATGTATTGTCGGATCCCAGCAATATATATACAAATCATTGTAAAAAAACAGCATGAGTCCCCCACATCCAGTCCATTACCAGGCTCTTTGGGTCTGGTATGGATATTAAGGGGAACCCCCTGCCAAAATGTAAAAAAAAAATGATGCGAGCTTCCCCCCTAAAATCCACACCAGTCCCTTCAGGTCTGGTATGAATGTTAAAGGGAACCCCACGCCAAAATAAAAAAAATGGCGTGGGGTTCCCCCCCTAAATCTATACCAGACCCTTATCCGAGCATGCAACCTGGCAGGCCGTATGAAAAGGGGGGTAACGAGAGTGCCCCCCCCCCGAACGGTACCAGGCCACATGCCCTCAACATCCCCCCAAAACACCTTGTCCCCACATCCCTTGCCTGGTGGTTCCGAGGGTCTGCGGGCGGGGTGCTTATCGGAATCTGGAAGCCTTTAAAAAAAAGTTCCCATTAAAATCAAATCCACACCAGACCCTAAGTGGGGAAGCCCGTTGACAGCTGATGACTCATCCGTTGTTAAGGATGCCGCGGCCGGCTTTCCGGCCCTCTCCTTAACCACTTCAGCCCTGGAAGGATTTACCCCCTTAATGACAGGCCATTTTTTGTGATGCGGCACTGCGTCGCTTTAACTGACAATTGCATGGTCGTGCAACACCGTACCCAAACAAAATTGGTGTCCTTTTTTTCCCACAAATAGAGATTTCTTTTGGTGGTATGTGATCACCTCTGGTTTTTATTTTTTGCGCCATAAACAAAAAAAGACCGGAAATTTGGAAATAATTTTTTTTTTACTTTTGCTATAATACATATGCCAAAAAAACAAAAACAAAAAAAAAAACAAATGTATTCATCAATTTAGGCAAATATGTATTCTGCTACATATTTTTGGTAAAATAATTCCAATAAGCGTATATTAATTGGTTTGTGCAAAAGTTATTGCGTCTACAAAATAGGGGATCGATTTGGGGACTTACATTTTTTAATTGTTTTTACTGGTAATGGTGGCGATCTGTGAATAATAGCGGGGCCGCAGCATTGCGGCGGACAAAAAATCTGACCCTAAGTGACACTTTTTGGTGACCAGTAACACCAATACAGTGATCAGTGCTATACAAATGCACTGATCACTGTATAAATACACTGGCAGAGAAGGGGTTAACACTAGGGGGCGATCAAGGGGTTAAGTGTTCCCTAGGGAGGTGATTTCTTACTGTGGGGGGAGTGGACTAACAAGGAGTAGAGAGAGATCGCTGTTTCGGATCACTAGGAACAGCAGATCTCTCTCTCCTCCCCTGTCAGAAGGGGGATCCACCTTGTTTACATTGGCAGATCCCCGTTCTGCCTCTGTGAGGAGTGATCGCGGGGGACATCCAGTCCACCGGACCCGCGTGTGCCCACATGATCACATACACGGACCGATGTACAGTTACGTCGGTTCGCTATTCACTGTGCCCTGATTGGGCAAAGCTTTGCTCGCTTACCCCCCTTTCCTGGCCTGCCAGGCTGCATGCTCGGATAAGGATCTGGTATGGCTTTTGGGGGGACCCCACGCTATTTAAAAAAAAATATTTGGGCAATCCCATTGACAGCTGATGAATCCATTGTTAAGGACACTGGAGCCGGCTTCCTGGCCTCCTCCTTAACAACCAGCTATTCACTGTGCCCTAATAGGGCAAATCTTTGCCCAATCATTGCTTATAATGCACTGTGCAGTGCGCAGTGCATTGTGGGACATCCCACCAAGCGCCCCACAAATCCGGGTGTTCGCTGAATGGGGCGAACAGATGGTGTTTAGGCCAAACTTTTGCTCGGCCCAAACCGTTCACCCAACTCTAGTGAGCAAAGGAAAACTGAGTATGTGCTACGAGGAGGCTCTGATGGTCTTTGCTTTTCATGGGCAATGCACAGGTTCACTTTAAAAATGTGAAAACAGAAAAGAGAGGGCACACCAGCCTTCTTCAGAACCGCACCTTCTTCAGAGGCTCTAAAGAAGAAGGTGCTACCTTCGAAACGCGTCAGCCAGCAGCAGTTTGCATGTCCTCTTTCTAGGATTTGGAGACTGCTATCAGTGGACGGACTGTCACAAGTCAAAAAAATTTTAAGTGTGATTTTCCATCTACCTTTGTGAGTAGTTTTAATCATGTTTTTTTCTTAATAAATATGTCAAAGGATAATGCACAAGGTTGGTGCGCCCTCTCTTTTCTGTTTTCCTGTTTGATTGCTAGGATATCCCTATCCTTGAGGGCAGCAGGGCCGAAAGCTATTGTTTATCCTGAACTGCCTGGCTAACCCATTCGTGCCAAAGAGTGTTTGTTTGTTTTGTTGTACTGAATATCACTTTAAAAATGTATCTGTGCTGCAGATGGTGAAACGTGTACTTAATATGCTCACCCCTCATTCCCCCCCCCCCCCCCCCCCCCTTTTTATTTTTTATTTTAATTTTTTTCCTTTCTTATATATATTTATATTGTGTACTGGCTCCACTTCCATTGGGTATTTTGCTCTATACTACACAGATACTCCAATGTGTTCATATATGTACTATTGTTTTGACCATGTTGGTCTATATTGACTTATGTACCATGCATATGTTTTTCAATAAAGTTGTTTTTTTCCAATAAAAAAAAAATGTATCTGTGCTAAGAAAGGATGAAATATATGTAATAGATTATTATTATACAGGATTTATATAGTGCCAACAGTTTACGTAGTGCTTTACAATATAAAAGGGAGACAATACAGTTACAATAAAATAAAATACAAGCAGGTTAATAGGGTCCTGCTCAGAAGATCTTACAATCTAATAGGGTGCGACATGTGGTACAAAAGTAATAATGAAGATATTTGCCAGCAGACCATGGAACGACATTAATAGCGTCCAAACAGATAATTTATTGCATGATCACAACACAAGTAGAGTGCAAAAGGTTGCAACTGTGGGGAATGAGCTGATGAAAGTGCTAAAAGATTAGTTGTAGGTGTGATAGGCTTCCCTGAAGAGATGAGTTTTCAGGGATCGCCATCAGAGGATGAGAGAGGCTCTGGAGAAATCCCGGAGATGAGCATGGGAGGATAGATCACTGGATAGCAATATAACCGGAACTTCTAATAATTTAAATGTAATATTGGGCTTTAGTTCTGTAGCGCCTACCCCAATTTTCCAGGGGTCTGGTGGTGACTCCCAGAGGCGTTAAGGACTGACATACATCCTCAGGGTGCGGGTTACTATACTATATAACCCCTATACATAACCCACTATACTATATAGTGGGTTATGTACAAGATAGAAATTGGGCGCCTGTAGCTTTTATGCTTGAACAAAGAGAAGTTTATTTCCCAAAAACAGGAAAATGTGGCAGAGAGGGGATAGGGCACAGGACACCCTTAGTCAAAAATAGTAACAATCTGCAGACAGGCAGATTGGCAGACTCCTTATGCCCCGTACACACGGTCGGATTTTCCGACGGAAAATGTCCTATCGGACCATGTTGTTGGAAATTCCGACCGTGTGTGGGCTCCATCTGACTTTTTCCATCGGATTTTCCGATGGAAAAAGTTTGAGATCCTGCTCTCAAACTTTCCGACAACAAAGTCCTATCGGACTTTTTCCAATCGTGTGTAGAGAATTCCGACGGACAAAGTGCCACGCATGCTCAGATCACATTACAAGACCAAAGCTATTGGCTACTAGCCTCTATGTAGTCCCGCCGTACGCAACGAACGTCACCACGTTCAGAATGATCGGATTTTCCGACAACTTTGTCCAACCGTGTGTATGCAACACCAGTCTCGGCCAAAATCCGTCGGAAAAAATCTGATGGATTTTGTGGTCGGAATTTCCGACCGTGTGTACGGGGCATTAGACAAAAAGGTTATATAGGGGAGACAGCAGTGCAGGAAAAGAGCCTTTAAGCTGAACCAGCACATCTGTACTTTGTAGAATAGGCTGTGTCCTATAGTAACTGAACTTAACTCATGGAAGGTGCAGGAACTCTATGGATGATTCCATCTTGACGCTTTTCCAGGCTCTCCATGGTCCATGTAAGAGTCACCTCTGGTACTTCATCTCAGGTCTCCATCCTTTCCTTTATGCTTGCAGGTAGTTAGCAGGCTGTTCCATACAGAACCTTGAGCACATGGTTGGGCCTCAGGCTTTAGGCCTACCCAGCAGGAGCTGTTTCACACAGTCTGGGCAGGGAAGACCTAGATCACCTGACTTCTTCCAAATAAATAGCTTCTCCCAGAATTCAAATCTGTTTGGCTGAGAAAGGTGTTTATTCATATTCTGAATTCACTGTAGCTCATCATATTAATGTCAAAGGCAACAGTACCACCTACTGACAAAAAGGAGATGCCACAGATAAATAGGATTAGGAAGAAAGCCATTTGACCAATAAACACTACAAATTAGCCAGGCTGGCTAATTCCCAGGACAACTAAATTTACCTGTAGCCATGCTTTGGGACAAGGGGGCTACATTCCCCCCTGCCAAGCAGACTATGTCCTCGGAGCCTGCAAAAAAACATATGCTCCCAAGGTGGAGAGTAGATGTCCTGGCAAAAAGTGGATAGGAAAGGGTAGCAGTGAAGGATAAACTTTGAGTTACAAATACGTGTGGCATTCCACACGAAAAGAGATGAAAAATGCAGTAAAGCAAATGACATTACATCCTGTCTATCTATCTAATATATTAAAAAATAAGTACGGTAGTAGAAAATATTGTTATTCAACCAATTTAAGGCACTGTCTCTCCTCAGCTGAGGAAGACGCTGGTATAGAACACACACTAGTAATTGACTATTCAATACTAAGAAAATGAACATTACTGTACAAAATTTGAGATATTGTCTCTCCTTAGCCAAGGAAAACGCAGCATGTATATATTTTGCGACACACTATACTACAATCTACCATTATAACAATATCTATCCTAAGGCAAACATTTATGTATACAGTTGAAATGTTGTCTGTCCTCAGCCGAAGAAGACAATGATTGTGAATGATTGCACCACACTGCAACTTCCCACATTCCAAATGAACTTTTGTCATTTCAAATAACGTTTTTTGGATGAGAAGACCTAGCTTACAATCTGGGTTCCAACTCATCCCAAAGATGTTTAGTAGGGTTGAGGTCAGGGCTGCGTGCAAACTCCTCAATCTAAATGTTTATGAAGCTTGCTTTGTACACAGGGGCACAGTCATGCTGGAACAGGAAAGAACAGCCCACGGTAAAGCCCAAAATAATGAACGCAGGGCTGGCATGAAGGAGTTAACAGTGCAGTAGGCGCGGTGGTGGTGGTGGCTGTTTAAGAATGTGGAAGGAGCCGTGGGAGAGAAAAGTGACGTACAGCCCGCCCCAGCGTCAGTCGCTAGGAAGGAGACAGATCCCCGCCCTCCCTTTAGTTAGGCTTGGTTGTGTTAACACATATTCTTTTTCAGAGAATGTTCAAGGATGTTGTAGCAGTGGCGGATGTTGGTCGGTGCAGGTAAAGGAAGATACCCCCTCCCCACAGAGAACTTGATGCGGGACCTATTGGAGATATGGGCTCGTTGTTGATGTTCCGCATAAGGATTTGTATGGAATATGGTGAATGGGTGCACTGCGGGCAATAGTTTGGTGTCTTTGAGCTAGTATGTCAGCTTGAGGCCTAGTTACAGTTAATATGACCGCAGTGCATGATTGATCGGTTACGGTAAAATGGGTGGGGGGGGTCATGTCCTGCAGAAGACCAACGCTATCTTTCAGGAACAGATGTTTATTGTTATATGTTGAATATTGGTTATTTAATAAAGGGGCTGCTATGGCCAATAAGCACTCCAACAAAGTGTGGTCTCCTTTCATTGGGTAAAGGGAAAAGGGTATGGAGTGGGTTGGCTGGGCAGCAGGCGCAGACATCTGTTATACTATAGTCAAGGGCCTTCACCAAATGGTGCTAAAAACTTGGAAGCCCACAATTATCTAAAGCAGTGTTTCTCCACTTTTTTCAGTCAAGGCACCCTTTAAAATTATGGACAGCCTCAAGGCACCCCATTCTAAAATGTAAAAACTATTCTAATAGATTTACATAATGCAGCAACATCCACAAACGTAACACCCATTTTGAACACTGGAACTGGCTAGTAGTCCAATGTTTCTCTTCTCCAGTTTTTCTCCATCACTCAGCTAATGTGACCTCAGCTCTGATGGAGATGGGCAGGGGAGGGTCAAACAAGGATTCTGTGCAGGCAACCTCCTTATTACCTGATGATGCCACTGGTTGTTATGACACCGGTGGCTAGAAGGTTGTAATGGTGCACAATAAAAGTCTGTGGGATTTGTGTAACTAAGAGGCAGACTTGTTCCACTCACTGTCTTGTATACAATTTGTGGGCAATTTTTTGCCATTTTGATCAAGGTATCCCTGAAGATACCGCAAGGTGCCCCAGGGTGCCTGGGGACTCTGGTTGAAAGAGGCTGATCTAAAGTTTTTGTATGCTGTGACATTAAAAGTACCGCTTATTGAAAACACCTCAACTCAATAATTTGGCGAGAGGACCATACTCTTAATTATATAGTGTATGTCTGGAGTTTTTATGATTTCTGTACGTAAAATAAATTATAACCCTCCCTGGGGACCAGGAAACAATGTGAATAGTCAACAGTTTTCTATAAGGTACTGCAAATAGGAATGATAGGAATGATCAGGTCAGGATTATCGCTAATACATTACTTTCTGATGCTTGATTTTTTGTCTGTAGTAATGTTTGCTCATCAGACATCATATAATTCAGGACTCCAGGGAATTGTGATTTATAAATGATATGGTATTGTTATAAACTTTTGGACACACATATTATTTTCTGGAAGTAATAAAATCACGATTCATCTTGTTGTCCAACCAATTCTCTTCAGCTGAACATGTCTTGTTGATGTCTCTTCTTCAGGTGGGCTTTGAGTCCTTCTTGTTGACTGATGGTGGTGAGACAGCTGTGGTGCAAGGTCTTCGTGTGGCCCCCTGGATGAGAGGACAAGGTGTAGCTGGGATAATTGAGAAATTTATCTTAGACAAACTTCATTCTGATCACCCACAAGTCAAAAGAATTCGTTTGACCCGTGCAGAGAACCCTCCACCGAGCATGCTGAAGAAGTATAGAGTGATCGGCTCCAAGGTCTTTTTATGTTCTAATTCTATATATAAACTAAAAATAATCAGCGCAAACAATCCTGAGTAAATACTAATAATTGCAGATGAACACTCAAGGCCAATTACACAACACCTTCAAATAAGCTAATAAATGAAATTAGTGCAGCACAAGAAATATTCATATAATAATATTTGAGTCGATCCGAGACAGACAATTCCTCTGTGGGTTAGTGGATATCGATATAAAAGCAAATAGAAAGACTAGTGCTCTCTGTCATATGATCATGTATAAATGTAAATCCACTTACAATTCTTGCACTTGTCACAAGTGCACAAACGAGCGCTCTGTGTATACACATCTAACCCAGTAAGATGGCCGCGGGTGACGTCATGCGTGGCTCCTACCACTGTACGCATTACGTCCTGGGTAGGACTTCGTCAGCGGGTATGGAGCCACGCTAATCTCCCGCACCTAAATAGACTTGCCTGAAGTGCCATCTTCAGGCACTACTGGGATCTTTTTTATGAAATTTATTTGGACTTTCTTGTATATATTTTTATAGGTTTTTTAATACATTAATATTTCTTGGACTGCACTGTTTTCATTTATTATGTTCTGATTCTCCCTACCATTAAACAGATTCCCATGTTGTCTACTCATTACAGAAGATCACAAATTAAACATTTGGTTATAGAATCTTCAGGGGACTTTCACACTACTAAGGTGTGATTGACAGCAGCAGGAGCCAATGGCTCCTGCTACGATCAATCTGCCCAATGAGGAGGGAGACATCGGCTTCCATCTTCACTCAGTCTTCCCTCTAGGTTTGCGTCCTTTGGCTGTCTGATTGACCGCGCCACAATAATGTCACTCCTGCACATGTGTGCGGGAGTCACGGACCACGACACAGAGGTCTGAAGGGGCGGCATGGGTATGCCGCCCTTTCAGAGCGCATGGGCCAGTGACATATTCACTGTATATACAGGTAAGCCTTATCATAGGCTTACCTGTAGGTACAAGTAAAAAAAAGGCTCAAGGTAAAAAAATTTTTGCTTTAGAACCACTTCATATATGCCAATGCATTCATTCTTTTTTCTTCACCAGGCTGTGGTGAGTATGATGCTTCCCTCTGACAATCTTGAAGAAGCCATTGGATTATTGGAGGCTCGTCTGGACAGTGTGGGCCAGTTGAATAATTATACCATTCTGGAACCTGCTGAGATTCTCAAACTCTTTGATGGGACAACGACTGCAGAAGATCTGCTTCCTGGGGGTCTCTTGATGCAGGGATGGCTTCCACTTACCACCCAAAAGTCCAATTTGGAAATGCTCTTTGAAAAGAAAATCACTTGGATCTACTCACAAGCACAACGTACAAGCAGCAATGCAGAAGGACATCAAATTAACCAAGAAAACAAAGTGAGTGGAGGATCACCATCCCTACCACCCTCTTCTGTTGGGTTCCTCAGCCTTGGTACTCCAGCATACCCAGTGCCTTATGCAGATGCCACTTATCGGTTTGACATTGACTTGTTTGGCATTGACCCAGCAAGCACTAAGATACATGTCGTACAACAACTTAAGTTGTGTATAAAGTCCCTGCCTGCTGGACACAGCATAATCTGCATTATGTTTGGAGAGGAGAGTCTGCGAACGGAACTCAATCAACTGCGTGAAGGACTGACGCCTTTCTTTTTAGTAAACGAACAGTTGCTGCTAGAAATGGACATTTAACTCCTTGGTTGACAATCTTACAGGATCGTTGGGCTAAAAGTTAATGGACATCTGATCATCAAGCCCACCTAAATAGCCAAAAGTATGTGGACACCCCTCAAAATTTTTGATCTCAGGTGTTTTCAGTCAAGTGTATTATTAATGCTACAAATGTGTGCTACAAAGGGCAGAAGGACCTTTTTCTGTTCCAGCATGACTGCACGCAAAGTCAATAATCCAATAATCATAAAGAATACATTGTTTAATGAGTTTGATGTGGAAGACCATCAGTGAGCTGCAGAGGCGGTTCTAGACTTTGTGAGGCCTTATGCCGGGTACACATGAACAGACTTTCCCACGGGATTGTCTGCGATTTTTGGCGCCAAAAGTCCGGCGGACTAGGTTTTAAGTTTTGTTTTAAAATTATCCGCTGGACTTGGCAGTCCGGCGGACAATCCCACCGTTAGTATGCTAGTCCGCCGGACTTTTGGAAATGAACGGACTTGCCGATCATCGGAAAGTCTGTTCATTTAGCACGTGACGCCCCCCGCCCGCAGACCCCGACAACCAACGGGGGTCGACATGGGGACAAGGTGCTTTAAGGTGGGGGGGCCGCACGGCCCCCCTTTCCCCAGGGCAACCCCCATGTTGAGGGCACGCGGCCTGGTACGGCTCAGGAGGGGGGGGGGGGGCTCGCTCGCTCGTCCCCACCCCTTTCCTGGCCTGCCGGGCTGCGTGCTCGGATAAGGGTCTGAGATGGATTTGGGGGGAACCCCCACGCCGTTTTTTCGGCGTGGGGATTCCCTTTAAATCCATACCAGGTGACGGGGCTAGCGCGGCGGCATTCACTGCCTTCGCTAGCCCCGTCTACCTGCAGTTACGTTCTAAATGAACAGACTGCTCCGTGTGTGGGCAAGTCCGTTCATTTTCAAAAGTCCCGCTGACTTTTTTCCGCGAATTGTCCGCCGGAGAAGTCCGGGCGTGTGTGGGCAAGTCACACGCTCGGAAGTCCGGGCGTGTGTGGGCAAGTCACATGCTCGGAAAGTCCGGCGGTTTGTCTGCTGGACTAGGTCCGGCGGACAAAGTCCGAATGTGTGTACGCGGCATTAGGCAAAATCTAGACATTATGCCCATCATCATCACTGATGCCCATCAGCTACGCAGCAGGCCTTCCCAGATTGAGATCCTTGTGCGGTGGATCGGAGGGGTGACGTGCGCGGACGCAACATCACTCCTCATTGGCTGGCGGGCGGAACTCCAGGAGTTTTAGATTATGCAAGAGGTGAGTGTGACAGGGCTCTTAACGCTGCCTGCGCACAGCAGCATTAAGATTTCCTGTCACTCGCCTCTAAAATAAAGTGCAGCAAATCAGATGTTCGGCACGCTTAAGTGAGACAGGGCTTTTAACGCTGCCTGAGCACAGCAGTATTAAGATCTCCTGTCCCTCAAAACTGGGGTAATGCATGTAGCGCTACCCCTGAAGGAACAGTTTGTTAATTTTGGGTTCCCTGTTCTGCGCTTCCACTCCAAGAGCACCCTCAGCCCCTCTGACACACCTGGTTGATTGAATCACTATAGACACACGTAGCAACACCAGCATATTGTACCTTTCACCTTACTGTAGGATATAGGCAATAAACGAGTACACACCTGCTTAGTGGTAAACACTAATTGACTATAATTAAGAACTTGCATAAATTACAAAGTGCAGCTTCACTAAGCAGAGTAGAACTGCCCTCAGGTAATAAAGGTAAACAAATATATCTATATAAGCAGCTCTATTTCAATAGCAGATAAATCAATATGAGAATAGTTTAATCAATATTTAGCAACACAACTGTACATGTCCAAAGGAATAGCAGTTTCCCAGGGGTTTTCGAGTGGGGTTCCCCTTTAAATGGCAACAACAAACTGCGCAGGGCCGGTTCAAGGATTTATACCAAGTCCAGGAAGTGACGTCATACATGGCACTTCCCAATCTGTGTACGGGAGGGAGGACAAAGATCTGTTGAGCTCCCGCTGCCCTTCTCAGTGCCACCCGCCATGACAGCAGGTGGGACAGTGATGCCCAGTAAACATGGTGGGGGTCGCATATTGCAGCAGTGGTGGAAGTTATAGGCAGCTTCAAAGCCGCTTGTAACTAGGGATGAGCCCAACACCCCCGGGTTCGGGTTCGCACCAGAACCTGCGAACGGACCGAAAGTTTGCGCGAACGTTCGAACCCTATTAGTTACAATGGACGCGAACGTTCAAAATCTAAAGTGCTAATTATAACGGCCAATATGCATGTTAATGTCATAAAACAGGTTTGGGGACCCGGGTCCTGTCCCAGGGGACATATATCAATGCAAAAAGAAGTTTTAAAAACTGACATTTTTTCGGGAGCAGTCATTTTAATGATGCATAAAGTGAAAAAAAAAAAGTGAAATTTTCCTTTAAATATGGTACCTGGGGGGTGTCTAAAGTATGCCTGTGAAGTGACATGTGTTTCCCGTGTTTAGAACTGTCCCTGCACAAAATGACATTTGTAAAGGAAAAGAAGAAGCCATTTAAAACTGCTTGCGGCTTTAATGTCATGTCTTGTCCTGGCAATATGGATGAAAATATTTCAGAAAAAAGGCATGGCTACCCCATCAGCCACCCCCCCCCCCCCCCACCCCAGCCCAGCCCAGCCCAGCCCAGACCTTTGGGTCTTGTATGGATATTAAGGGGAACCCCGCACCCAAAATAAAACCCTATACCAACAACCCTATATACTCTGAACAGCAGTATATAGGCGGTGCAAACAAGAGAGGGACTGTAGGTTTGTTCTTAAGTAGAATCTGTTTGTAATTTTGAACAGGTACATTTTTAAGTGTAGCTCCATCCAAAAAAAATCTATTTTTAATCTTTTTGGAGAACATAGGGATGGGTTATCACCCCTGTAACATTTGTTTTGCTGTCTGTGCACCTGTTCAGAACATTTCACCTCATGGGTTCGAATCGAACACCGGGCCCATCCCTACTTGTAACACTTCCACATGAAAGGCGACAGTCGGCTTTACTGGTATACACACTCCCAGTGCAGCACTGTAAACCCCCCACCCCTTTTCCTGGCACCCTGGGGTGGCTGCTTAAGCTGCCTTATGGTAGTGCCGGCCATAGCCCTGGGGTCTCTACAGTTATAGGGCAGTCTTTAGTCCTAAGCCCACGTTCACATTGAGCCAATTTGGCATGGGATTTGACATGTCAAATCGCATGCCAAATCGATGGCTATTGCAGGTAATGGCACCGTTCGAATTGGTGCAATGCCAATTTTGTGGCGCCACACCGATTCTCCAAAGTAGTTCCTGTACTACTTTTGGCGACTTTGGGGGCGATTTGAATAGACATCTGTACATGAACCCACACAGATGTCTGTCAAATCGCCCCCCAAACTCTGACTGCATTGCTGGTTTGAAATTGTGCGAGTTCAGCTGAACCCGCATCAGTGTGAACCAGGGCTAAATCTTCATCTCTAATCGTTGGTGCACATTGCAGCTGTGAATAGGGAGTGCAGGCAGTATTAGGGCCAAAGAATAACAGGGTGGGTAGTTCCTATGGATGGCAGTAGATAATGCTAGCTCCTGCTGACAGGAGGAGGGAGGGGGAATGGGCAGGAAACACTGAGAGCTCTTGAGTCTTTCAGTGGTGGCTCAAGCAGCGGGGTGAAGGAGGTCTCCTTTTTGACCTGCTCCTGTCATTTACCGGCGGGGAGAGCAGTTGGGAGGGGGATCCGCGGCACCTGATACATGCATTAGGCAAATTCAGTGGCTGCGAGGCCCCTGTGAGCGCGAGGCCTAAGGCGACCGCTAATTTTCCTAATTAACCACTTAAGGACCATAAGGATTTGCCCCTTTAATGACCAGGCCGTTTTTTGCGATACGGCACATCGTCGCTTTAACTGACAATTGCGCGGTCGTGCGACACTGTACCGAAACAAAATTGATGTCCTTTTTTTCCCACAAATAGAGCTTTCTTTTGGTGGTATTGGATCACCTCTGCGTTTTAAATTTTTTGCGCTGTATACAAAAAAGAGTGACAAATTTGAAAAAAAAATAAACAATATTTGTTACCTTTTGCTTTAATAAATATACAAAAAAAATTATAAAAAGTTTAGGCCAATATGTATTCTTCTACATATTTTTGGTTAAAAAAAAACACGATAACTGTATATTGATTGGTTTGCGCAAAAGTTATAGCGTCTACAAAATAGGGGATAAAATTTATGTCATTTTTATTATTTCTTTATTTTTTACTAAAACCTATATATATATATATGTATATAGATATATATATATATATATACATATATACAGGGCTTGACAAATTTGCTTAGAATCTAGGAGCCAGCTAAAAAAGTTAGGAGCCAGGTTTTTTTTTTAACTTCTTGAGATCCGCGCTGTAGCGGTCGTTCTGCTTTGCCGGGACGACGTCCTATGACGTTGTCCCCTGTACGAGCGGCCTGTGCGCCCCCTGCTCTGTGATCAGCGAGTCTGTGAGACTCGCTGGATCACCGATCCGTGTAAGGGGTCGATCCAGCCAATGACAGCTGATCACGTGATGTCAACACAGCCGGTAATCGGCTTTTTTTTTCTCCTTTTGCTGTCAGGACGAGGAAAAAAAATAGCCGATCAATAACGACCGACAATGGTTAATTTTTAATGTGTGTGTGTGTGTTTGGCTCTAGTCGCCTGTGTAAATTTAAGATTGGTTAATTTTTTACAGCAGGCAGGGCGCCATTAGCATTGCTGGATGTCATACCAACGGCCACCACTAGATGGCGCCAAGATCTTAGAAGGAAGTATAGGCTTGCAAAAGGCCGCAAAGGTGCGGCCTCGATTACCGGCCGGCGTGGCCCGACGCAATCGCGTGCCGGGGGGGGGGGGGGGGGTCCCCGCACGGAGACAGGATACCCCAGATGTGCTGCCCCGGGGGCCAGGTCACTAATTCTAGTCGCCATGGCGACCTGGCGCCCGGGGATTGTCGAGCCCTGTATATATATACACATATATACATATATATTATATATACCAGTGCGTGGGCACCTGAATATATAAATGTGCCGCGCTCCTAATTAAATAATACAATTTGTTGTGCTAGAATAAATGAGTTGAATATATAAATAAATAAATAATTGTGCTGTGCTATTCAACTCATTTATTCTAGCACAACAAATTGTATTATTTGATTAGGAGCGCAGCACATTTATATATGCAGGTGTTCACGCACAGGTATATATAATATATATATATATATAGGTTTTAGTTTTTCACATTGTGGGAAGGTGTGGGAAGTGCCAGCAGCTGATATAGGTATACTAGCAATTATAGTCACATTCCAGGTGTAGTTTCAAGCAGCGCACAAGGTTCCACCCATTTTGCTGCGACATTGCGGCAGACCATATCGGACTCTTTTGACACTTTTTTGGGACCAGTGACTTTTATACAGCAATCAGAGCTAAAAATAGCCACTGATTACTGTCTAAATGTCACTGGCAGGGAGGGGGTTAACACTAGGGGGTGATCAAGGGGTTAAGTATTCCCTAGGGAGGTGTTTCTAACTGTGGGGGGGAGAGGACTGACTGACTGGAGGAGGAGAGAGATCGCTGTTCCTGATCACTAGGAACAGCAGATCTCTCTCTACTCCCCTGACAGAACAGGGATTTGTTTGTTTACATACACAGATCCCCGTTCTGTCTCTCTGAGAAGCAATCGCGGGTGGCCGTCAGACATCGCGTCCCCGGCCAGTTCTGGCGTTGTGCGGCGGGCCCCTTATCACTCTTAAAGTGGCCGACGTACACCCTCAAGCGATTTGCGCAGCCATGCCAAACTGCCGCAGTATAATGACAATGGCTGGTCGGCAAGCGGTTCTGGTGATCTGGACAGAGCCCTAACCTCAACTGTACTGAACACGTTTGGGATGAATTGGAATGCTGAGCCAGCTAAGTCTTCTTGTTCAAAATCAGTACCTGATCTAAAAAATACCTAAATTTTCTAAATGGGCACAAACTTCCACAGGTAGGTTGTGTTCAGCGAAAAGGACATCCTGTATTAATGCTCATGGCTCATGGTTCTGGAATGGGATGTCCAAAAAGCTCATTTCGATGTGATGTTTACATATAATTGGCCATATAGTACTAAAGGACAATTTGTGGCTTTATACATTGCCATGAAGATTCCAACTGTTGTTTTTGAATGGTATGGGCCACAACATTTTTTTTAGAATTAGCTGCTGTTTCAGCAGAAGCCTCTGCTCCAAAGTTAGTATAGTCAGGAACAGTGGAAAAGGCGCCTGAGATCTCTAACATGCATGATATCCCTATGCATCAAGAGGATGATCAGGAGAGAACACCTCAGAGGACAGATAGAATTAGGAATGTGCCTCAGCGGAGACATAGCATAGGACCATTGCTAGATAGAGACGGCAAGCTGTTCTTTGATAAATATGAGGACACATGTCAATAAACTTCACCAAGCCAGGATTCCTTAGCCAAGTTCAGAAGATTAGATAAACCTACAAGCCCATTGGCTCAGGATCCCTCACCAGTTCATACCAGGAACCAAGCAAAAGCAATAGAAAAAGCCCTCCGAGAAGCAGGAGTTAGTGTTACTCCTGAAGGAAGGAAGAGAGATAGAGATTATTTTGCCTCCCAGTTATGGGATGCACCCCTGGAAGAAATGCCTCTAAGCCCCCGTACACACGGTCGGAAATTCCGACCACAAAATTCATCGGATTTTTTCCGACTGATTTTGTCCGACACATACACACGGTCAGACAAAGTTGTCGGAAAATCTGATCATTCTGAACGTGGTGACGTTCGTTGCGTACGACGGAACTACGTAGAGGCTAGTAGCCAATAGCTTTGGTCTCGTAATTTGATCTGAGCATGCGTGGCACTTTGTCCGTTGGAGTTCTCTACACACGATCGGAAAAAGCCCGATCGGATTTTGTTGTCGGAAAATTTGAGAGCAGGATCTCAAATTCCAACAGAAAAAGTCAGATGGAGCCCACACACGGGCGGATTTTCCGACAAAATGGTCCGATCAGACATTTTTCGCCTGAATTTCCGACCGTGTGTACGGTGCATAAGAGAGGTTGCTCTTCCAGGAGTGGTAGATGGCACTGGAAATTACACAGCACATATAAGCAAAGTTTATATTCCCTGGAAACCTCATGAGATTAAAGCACTTGTAGCAGATTTACCAAATCTCAAAAAATTGTCCAAAGAAGTGGTACAAAAAGATAGCATGGGTACAAAAGACCCAACAGGCTACCTACTGGGATATGTCGATTCTGATTGATTGGGCAATGCTAGAAAAGTATGCGGATGTCTGGAATGTGTTTGCCAAAAATAAGGGTGCTTATGAATGAGGATTGAGGAATATTATAGAGAGAAGTAAGTGATGAGTAAACCTTTGTGTTTTTTCAAATGAATGCATCCTATGTATTAAGGTGAAGAAACACGAAGGTTTACAACCCCTTTAAACCATAAGCTTACTCATCACTTACTTCTCTCTATAATATTCCTCATTCATAAGCACCCTTATTACTTTCTTCAAATCTATATAAGAGGACTTTTAGAGCTGTGAATGAACACTGCATTCAATAATAACAGCATCTGTTATGGGCCAAGGACCAAAATCCTGGTGACATGATAGTGACCAAAAGAAGTGTCCAGGCAGAACTTTACATTATCTAAAAGCCCCCACTAAATGTAGGAGAAACATCCTCAATGTTGGTGTTTTCCAGGGTCTGTGGAGTGATGAGCAAGAGCATGGAAAATGTAGTCCAAGAGAAAGTTAGTCAATTTAATCCTGAGATTTACACAGTCCCCTTAAACAGTTAGGAAACTGACACTGCTTACAGTTAAAGAATACAGTGCTCTCACCACCCCCTGCTCGCTGACTGGACCATGAAAGAGCAGCAGCATTCGGATTAGGTCTTCCTGCTGTTCACTCCTTATCCTCCTACAATCATGGCAATTAAGAAATAGTAGTTTTGCACCTCCTCCCTACATCATGCCTCCAATAAATGGCTAAGTGCAGAGGAGGGGAGGGGACAGGGAAGCTGTTTAACTGAATTAGGGGTGGGTCTATTGACATCCTGACACCCAACCAGCAAGCCTGATCTTGCCCACTCGCTCTACCTATCAAGAGTTCATCACAGCTTTAATGGCAGTTTTACCTTGCCAGCTTTGAACGGTTCTGACTTTAAGCCCTCTTAGATCTTTGGTCTGTTGGACATCTGTCTGAAAGTTAGTGTGAAGATAGGTATTCAGGCAACATACTGTTATGACGATATTGGGTGCTCACAGTTTATGCAGATTTAAATTGGGTTATGTCTGTTCAATAAAGAGTTGTTTAAATCCAGTAAAGATCTAGCCTTGCCCTACCAAAGACAATTTATTTGATGTTTTATTTGGGGTGTAGGGGATTACTGAAGTGGTTAATTATCTATGGTGGTGGCTGGGATTATGATTCCCAGCAGTTAAGTTTTTCTGCTATTCATCATTATTTTTTGTAGACATGTGCAATTCGTTTCGTTCCAAATTATTTTTTTAACGAATTTCGACAAATTCCGAATATCCGAATTAACGAAAACCCGTTTAACAAATTTTTCTGAATATTCGTAAATTTGAATATTAAAAAAATTTGTAAATTCATACATTCGTAAATTCGTACATTTGTACATTTCGAAATTTGTACATTTGGAAATTCGTACATTTGTACATTCGGAAATTTGTACATTCATTAATTCGTTAATTAGTTAATTCGGAAATCTGAAATAACAATTACCTAATAATAACTTAACTATTAAATTATAGGTATTGTAATTTCCTTTCAAATTTGGCTGTTAGTGAACGTAACAAATACAAATTTATTTAAATAAATACAAAGTTACGAATTATCCGAAATAACGAATGCCGTATCTAAACGAATGAAACGTAATGAATTAATAATAATAAATAAAAATAATAATAATAATAAAAACGTTTTATTATTATTTGTTTAGATGTGGCATTCGTTATTTCGGATAAGTCGTAACTTTGGATAAATTTGTATTTGTTACGTTCACTAACAGCCAAATTTGAAAGGAAATTACAATACCTATAATTTAATAGTTAGTTACATTTTCAGATTTTCTAATTTTCTAATTTTCTAATTTCCAAATTTATGAATTTTCTAATTTACGAATGTACGAATTTACGAATGTATGAGTTTACGAATGTACTAGTTTACGAATGTACGAATTTATGAATGTACAAATGTACGAATTTACGAATGTACGAATTTACGAATTGCGATCATAACGAATGACCCGAAAAACGAAAAAAAAAAAAAAAAAAAAAAAAAAAAAAAACGAATGAAACGGAAACGAAAACGAAAATGAACGAATTTTTTGTCAGTGCACATGTCTAATGTTTAGTATGATTATGCTATTACAAACCAATAAAGCAATGGCCTTGCCTTTCTAACCAGACTGCAGTTTCAGAGTTATTTATTGGCAGGGAAAGGGCAAGGTACTACAGTTGTTCACATCTTGGTACATTTTATGTATGTTATGCCTATGTTTCTCAACAGTCTTGATGTGTAGAGATAAGAGGACAGCAGAATGTTCAGAAGAAAGGGACCTTTGCGGAAGGACTATAAATCAGAAACATAATGCTGTGCAAAGAAAAACATGAGTGACCAACAGATGACTACTCCGTGGCAGAAAAGTGAAAGTTAAACGAAGTTGGATGGAAAATAATCTGTGGAAAAATAATTTGCATGGTAGGACTTTCTAAAAGCAAAAAAGACAGCAAAATGTCACTAAAGAAATAGTAAAAGCTGCAAAGCAAATGTTTTGTGACCTTACAGAAAATGTATTGAGAACCAAAGTTACTCTAACAAAGAACATCCCAAAAAAAATTTGATACTTTAAAATAAGAAGTGCTTCCTGTAGCACTCAGCTGGATAATTTTCGTTTTTGGCTCTGCTGTAGTTAGGTCTATCCCCAAACCTGGGTTGATTGATCCTGCCTGTTTCTGGAAGAAGCTCCCAGAAATAGAGTGGGAAGATAAATCTTTGGGCTATGAATATTTATCTGACCTCAGCTAATCCCTGGGAACGGGGTGCCCAGAGGGTGGCTGTGAAGGAGATATATGTTTGGGAAGGCATGTTCAGAGCTCTATGTCCTGGGGCCTCTGCCCCTTGGAAGGCGGGCAGCCTGTGCTAATGAAGAGTTGCTTCTGTCAGGCCTCAGCATGTGCTTGACTGAGGGCCTTGAGGAACCTGGACTTAAAGTGTAATGCCGCGTACACACGAGCGGACTTTCCCGCGGGATTGTTTGCCGGACTAGAGTCCGCCGGACAGTCCGATCGTGTGTGGGCCTTCGACTGACTTTTTTCCCCAAAAGTCCGGCGGACTAGGTTTTAAGTTTTGTTTTAAAATTGTCCGCTGAACTTGGCAGTCCGGCGGACAATACGGCCGTCTGTATGATGGTCCGGCGGACCAAAAAGGACGCATGCTCAGTAGCAAGTATTTTTCTTTTTCTAGTCCCATCGTACGTGCTGTACGTCATCGCGTGAACCGAACCTGACTTTTAGCGTGATCGTGTGTGGTCAAGTCCGTTCGCTTTCAAGTCCGGCGAAGCCCCGCGGCAAAGTCCGATCGTGTGTACGTGGCATTACTAAACCCAGGACCCCGCGTTCACTATATCTGATCTTGCACAGTACACAAAACATGGAAATGCAATTACAGGTGGTCCCCGGGTTACAAACAAGATAGAGTCTGTAGGTTTGTTCTTGTATTGAATCTATTTGTTGGAACAGGTACATTTTTTAAGTGTAGCTCCAGCTTAAAAAAATGATTTTTAAGCTTTTTGGATAGCATAGGGAAGGGTTAACATCCCTGTATTGTTTGTTTTGCTGTCTGTGCCCCTGTTCAGATGATTTCAGCTCACTTTCTTTCCTTAAAGCGGTTCTGCACACATTTCATTTAGTAAATCTCTTTGCTTTCCAAATCAGGCAAAGAGTACTAAATGAAATGTGTTTTTTTTTTTTTCACTTACCTTGTAATCGATGACTTCCTGTCCTCTGTCTCTGCGGGGGTGGGCGGGGTCTGTGCGGGTATCCTCGTCACGCCGCACTGTCTCCTGGGATCTGGTGTCATTGATCCCAGGAGTCTGTGCGGGCATCTTCCGAAATCTCGCGAGATTTCGGACACATCTTCCGAAATCTCGCGAGATGTCGGCAGATGTGCCGACATCTCGCGAGATTTCGGAGAACGTGAGCTGCACTTTGCCGTTACTGCGCACGCGCGAGCTCGGCGCAGTAACGGCGGTGCATGCTGGGCCATCTAAAGTGCCTGTGGGTTTCACATGCCCACAGGCAAGATGGCCCTCAGCAGAAAAGCAGCATATAAAGAATTTTATCGGAGTAAAACCGGCTGCGATCGAGATGGAAGATGGAACAGGTGAGTCCCCCAATTTAGCTATTAATCCTTAGCATATTCCCCCAAAAAAGAAAAACGCAGTGCAGAACCGCTTTACCTCTATTAGTCCAAGATTATTCTACATAGAGAAAAAAGATTCAACGTAGACAGAAAAGATTTGACATAGAGAGAAAAGATTTGACGTAGAGAGAAAAGATTCGACATAGAGAGAAAAGATTCAACATAAAGAGAAAAGATCGCTGCTGGAATTGGGTGGGGAAAGTAAAATAAAAATAATGACGATGATGAATGTTATTGGCTGATTGTAACCAAAGAGGAGGAGCAGTAAAATAGCTAGAACTAAGTACACACGTACAGCCAACTTACTTTCACTTACGATTGCTAGCAGAGAGACACACAAACACTGAATCATTTCAGAAGACAGTCAATCTTAGCTGGTCCGTTTGTCAGAGAACCTGAATTATTTAGCAATTAAGCATAAGCACAGCAGCAGAACAATAGTGAAGCAAGCTACAGTTCAACCTAACTTTTCCATAATAATCTGCTGCTATTGTGTTAGTGTTGTGAACTTGATAGTGATACTAGTGTTGCTAGTGTTGTGATAGCCTCAGAGGCTGCCCGTGTTGTGGGGGGGGGGGGGGGGGGGGGGTTTATTATTATAGATTCTATATTATAGAATGAGATTCTATATAGATTCTATATACCCTATCTTGTTACCTGTCTGATCAGTGATCAATATCACCAGTCCATTTTCTGTTTGAACTATATACATTCAACATGAACGACAAAGATTCGACAAAGCATCGAAAAACATACAACGTCGAATCTTTGGCTTATGGTGTCTGTCGAAAGTTCTAAGAAGATTCGACGGAGCAGCTAAACTATACAGAGTCATACAGTTTAGCTGCTCCATCAAATCTTCTTTGCACATTCGACAGACACCATAAGCCTTCAATGACAGATTCAACCTTAATTCATTTGGATTTTCGGACGAATGCAATTTTTAACGAAAAACAAAAGAAATAAAAACGAATTTTCGGACGAAAACGAAATTCCGAAACGAAATATTTCAGTGTGCACATGTCTAGTAACTAGGGGGACCGCCTGTATTTTATTAATTATAAACTGATAAATACCTGTTCTCATCAGCAGTATATAGCAGCCTTATGACGTCTATCAGCTCCTGGTAAAGCTTGTAGGAGGAGTTTTTATACTGCACTGAGCTGTCCTATCAGGATCCAGGACCCCTGACACTCTGTCTGGACAGTGCTGATTGGCCCTGTGCTGATCATATGCACCCTCCCAAAGGAAAAAAAAAACTATCTAGCAATGCACACCAAACTGAGCATGTGCAGCCTGACTCCAGTAACTCTGTCTTATCCAGACATGTTATGGGGACAAGAAAAAGAGGAGGATCTGTGCATGCAGGATCAAACAGCCTTTTTACACAATGCAGAGGATTAACCCCTTAGGTTGCACAGTGAGTATAACAGGCATACTTTACTGTATATACAGACTGATTTTACTGTTGTGGGTTTAGTAAAACTTTAACCACTTGCTTACTGGGAACTTAACCCCCCCTCCTGTCCAGACCAATTTTCAGCTTTCAGCGCTGATTGATGCACTTTGAATGACAATTGCGCATTCATGCTACACTGTACCCAACTGAAATTTTTATAATTTTTTCCCCACAAATAGAGCTTTCTTTTGGTGGTATTTGATCACCACTGTGGTTTTTATATTTTGTTATAAAATTTTGCAAACAGGTAATTTTTCTCCTTCATTGATTTATGCAGATGGGCACCGATAGGTGGCAGTGATGGGCACTGATAGGTGGCAGTGATGGGCACTGATGGGTGGCAATAATGGGCACTGATCGGTTACACTGATAGGCAGCACTGCTAGTTGGCACTTATTGGCACCACTGGTGAGCATTGATAGGTGGCACTTGTGGACATTGATAGGTGGCAATCGTGGGCATTGATAGGTGGCACTGGTGGACACTGTGGGCACTGGCAGGTGTCAATGGCAGGTGGCACTGGCAGGGGGTATTGGTGGGCACAGATGAGGCACAATTGCCTCTTCGGGACCGATTTCCCTTGCAGATAAGCCGGTGTCAGCGTGAGGAGAATAAAAAAAATGATTACCGAGCTTTTGTTTACATCATGTGATCAGCTGTTATTGGCTGACAGCTGATCACGTGGTAAGGGGCAGGGACCGGCCCCTTACTCAGATCTGTGATCACCCGAGTCTCAGTGACTCAGTGATCACAGCACGTGCACGCAGGGCACGCGCATGGAGCGTGGAAAGGGGAGACCATCATATGACGGGCTCCCGGAAATTCAGGTCCGCACTGTGGCCGTCATACGGCTATAGCGCGGATGGCAAGTGGTTAAGGAAATCTGCTGGAGGAGCTGGGCTGGAGAAAGACCCCTTTTTACTGAAGAGTGTCGCAGGGATGCAGGTCGGACATTTTTTTTTTCTCAAAAAGGATTTTATTGACATAAACCAAGTGAAATACATGTTCTTACAAAATACAAAAAAAAGAACAACCTTATCATTCCAATGAATCATTAGTACATACAAATAGTGGAATCAAGTACCTGCTGCAATCCATCGTATGTCAGTCATATTTGCGTTATTAGCACACGGACGTTCCCCTCCAGGTCTCTGTTATTATACCTACAATGCCGACAGCTTCAGCCCCCTAATACATTTCTTAGATTAGTAGTCTATCCATAACCAGTTCCAGGGGGGATAGCCCCGGAGTATTTAGCCATGGGTCCCATAGCTGGTTAAACTTTTCAGGGCAACCTCTGTGTTGGTAAATGTACCTTTCCAGGCGCAGTGTAGTACCCATCTGAGCTATCCATTCCCGCAGCTCAGGAGGATCACTTGCCTTCCAATGATGAAGGATACATTTACGGGCCTGGAAAAGTGATCTACCAATGGCCTTCTTGGGATTGTCTTCAATTGGGAGATCATCCAGAATACCTAGGATACACACTTTAGGGTCTTGTGGGATCTCCACAATGAATACATCATTTATAGTTTTGATGACCCCCACCCAGTAGCGATGCAGTTTGGGGCATCGCCACAGTAGGTGAATCAAATCCCCGTGGTCCCTGGCGCACCTAGTACAGGCGTCACTGTCCCCGATGCCCATCTTATGCAGTCTAGCTGGCGTGAGGTGTACCCTCATTACTATAAACAGTTGTGACAGTCGCTGTGCCGAGTTCAGTGAGCACCCTTGTATTGCCTGTAGGGCCTCTGCCCACTGGTCCTCCTCAAATATTCCTACATCTCTCTCCCAGGACGTAGTCTAACTTGCTGGGAAGCCAGGCAGAAATGCAGTAAGTAGCATAGCGTACGTTCTAGATATGAAGCCCTTATAACTGGAAACTTTTGTCATGTAATGGAAGATCGGGGCAGGGGATAGCACACACGGATTGTCCCCTGCCTGTGCTTTGACAGCATGTCTTAGCTGCAGGTAGTGGAAATACATTGATTGGGGTAGCCCAAACTTTCCCTGTAGCTCTGAAAAGGAAAGCAATTTCCCATTAGCGAAAATATGGACTAAGTGGGTGACTCCGTACCTTTTCCACCGTTCCGCGCAAGTCAAAAGAAGCAGCTCCCTATAATAATGGTTGTTCCATATTGGGCTATGTTCTGTAAAGCCATCTACATCTTGTAGTTGGCGAGTTTTGTTCCAAATTTTCTGTATTAGAGCGTACGTGGGGAGGAGCCTGTTCGACTTGGCAAACGATAGGGCCTCTAGTCCTGTTACCACCTTGTCTGCTCCCGTGGTATGTTTGAGGAGAGTTGTCGTGGGATCTTCCGTTCCGCCCCCCCTCTCTGTCACCCTAGTCATAGTCCTTACAAGATGTTGAAGCTGAGAGGCTAAATAATATAGCCAGGGGTTGGGAAGGGCAAGTCCACCTGACTCTGTAGGTTTCTGTAGCTGCTCCAGTTTAATTCTGGGGGGTTTATTGAGCCAAATGAAGGTTCTAATCAAGGAGTTAATTATTCTAAAAAACTTAAGTGGGATTACCATAGGGGTATTGTGCAAGACGTACAGTAATTGTGGCATGAAGATCATTTTGGTAAGGTTTACCCTGCCCACCAGTGACCAGGTCGGACATTTTGAGTAGGACTGTATGCCTACAGCTGCAGGTGTGCCTGTGCTTTGAGTGTTAGACACCAGAGGTTGCTGCAAGGACTATGCTGCTCTAATGCCGCGTACACACGGTCGGAATTCTCGTCGGAAAAAGCTCTGATGGTTTTCCCGTCGGAAATCCGACGGAATTTCGCTCAAGCTGTCTGGCCTACACACGGTCACACCAAATTCCGACGGTCAGTAACACAGCGGCATAAAACACGTTCGACAGCACTATAAAAGGGAAGTTTAATGCTTCCAAGCATGAGTCGAATTGTTTCCGAACATGCATCGGAATTTTGCTTGTCGGAATTGCATACACACGATCGGAAAATCCGATAGAAAGGTTTCCCGTCTGAAAAATTGAGAGCAGGTTCTCAATCCAAAGTCCGTCAGAAATTCCGACAGAAAAAGTCCGATGGGCATACACACGGTCTGAAAATCTGTTGAAAAGCTCCCATCGGACCGTTTCCATCGGAAATTCCGACCGTGTGCACGCGGAATAATAGTGTCTCGGATTAGCTGGCTGTCCCCTCTTCCTCTAGAAACACTTAAAGTGATTGTAAACGATCACCTTGTTAAACAACACATTCAGTTTAAAATAGAAATTAAAGACAAAATGTTTCTGTATAGGTATAAAAAAAACATTATAAATACCCTTTTTTCCTGCTGATCACATTCCCTCGGTTCTCAGCTGCATAAGAGCTGGGGAGAGGAGAAGTAGCAGCACACTGAGCTTCCCAGTGAATGGCTGTGCAGGGGGGGGGGGGGGGTCAGGACAAGTCTGATCATTGGAGGAGAGCAGGCTGAGTTCCCAGCACAGCTAGAGAACTGACCACAATGTGCTCTGCTGCTTAGTGTGGTCAGTTTTTTAAATAGGAAAACAGAGACTAGCTAGTAGGACTGGCAGGAACACCAGGGATTTCACACAGAGGACGCAATACAAAGAGATCAGGATACTTTCTCATACAAGTTCATGGTACAGCAGGCACATATCAGAAGTATGAAATGTTGGGGTAAAAAAACACTTTAAGGCTGCTATAGAAAGACTTTGCCTGAGAATCTGTGCTCCAGGATCTACATGTGTTTTGGAGTATCCGGCACTCTCATCCCTCTCTCATGTTCAAGATAAAACTTCAAAAAGACATCCCCTATACTGAGCCTGTGTTTGTCGGTGTGCTCTGGAACTGGTACCTTTGTGGGCAGCCTCTGAACAGGTAAGGGGGGTAAACAACGCTACATTCCCTTAAAAAACGGGTTTCCTAAGGAAATAAGAAAAAAGCAAAGTGTAAGAAAATCATTACTGATGATACATAATTTAGAATAAAATTATTATAGCACCACCCCTGCAGGAGCCGCTAGTAGTATTGGGTCCTCTGTTCTTCCTTTTGACTTGGATAAAGGCCCCCCCCCCCCCGACACTTCAGGTTACACCAATCCAGATACTGTGAGTTAGCAATTTCAACACACTTTAGGGTCACCTTGAAATTAAACTTGAAACTCTGTAGTAGATAACAGTGCATACAGTGCCTTGAAAAAGTATTCATACCCCTTGACATTTTCCACATTTTGTCATGTCACAACCAAAAAAATACTGTAAATACTCGAGTGTAAGCCGACCCAAATATAAGCTGAGGCACCTAATTTTACCACAAAAAACTGGGAAAATGTATTGACTCGAGTATAAGCCTAGGGTGATAAATGCGCAGCTACTGTAAGTGGAAAAGAGGGTCAACAATGCCCATTTGCAGCCTTGCTGTGCCCATTTGCAGCCATAGGTCCCCCAAACTTCAAACTTGGTAGTTAAGGGTTCCTAAATGCCCCCTAGCTGCAGCCAAAATTTGGGGTCTCTGGACCCAAAGAGTACTGAAATGACATTGCTGCAGATGGACACAGTTGACCGACTTTGGGGCCCTGTATCTTGGGGCCAATTGGTACTAGGAACCCCAATTTGGTGTGCAAACCCAGTGGACCTAGCACTATAACACTATAACATCCAAAGATGGGGTTCCTATTACCAAGTGGCCCAGAGATGCGGGGCGCCAAAGTCGTTTCGGAAAATGTCAAGCACTTTTCTGCAGCAGAGAATGATATTTTCTGAACCGATTTTGGGGCCCGGTATCTTGAGGCCACTTGGTGCTAGGAACTCCATCTTGGATATGTTGTCGTGCTAGTTCCACTGGGTTTGCACACCAGATTTGGGGTTCCTAGCACCAAGTGGCCCCAAGATACGGGGCCCCAAATTCGGGTCGGAAAATGTCATTCTCTGCTGCAGAAAAGTGCTTGACTCCAGTATAAGCCGAGGGGGGCATTTTTAGCACAAAAAAATGTGCTGAAAACCTAGGCTTATACTAAAGTATATACGGTAAATGTGTTTTATTGGGATTTTATGTGATAGACCAACACAAAGTGTTGAAAGGAAAATGTTAAATGGTCTTCAAATTTTTTCACAAATAAATATGTGAAAAGTGTGGGGGGTGCATTTGTATTCAGCCCCCTTTACTCTGATACCCCTAACTAAATTCTAGTGGAACCAATTGCCTTCTGAAGTCACCTAATTAGTAAATAGAGTCCACATGTGTGTAATCTCAGTATAAATACAACTGTTCTGTGAAGCCCTCAGAGGTTTGTTAGAGAACCTTAGTGAACAAACAGCACCATGAAGGCCAAGGAACACACCAGACAGGTCAGGGATGACGTTTTGGAGAAGTTTAACCCTTTCGCTGCCAGGCCCTGCGCTCCATTTTGTACACTCAGGTGGCCAGACCATTTTTGCAATTTTTCCTTTGCTTTTTTATTTTTCACTTATAGCTTTCAGAGTTTGTAAAAGACACCCCAAGCCATATAATTTCTGAAAGAACATGATCAGTAGAGTAAAAAGAAGGTGCTACTTATTTTTTAGATCCCACTGTATTTGTGCAAATGTTTATCAAACTAATATCTTTTCAAAAAAATACACTAAAACCATTATTAGCAGATAAAAACACAGCAAATTTTACAAAATTCCTACTAAATATAAAAGCGTAGCCTGTATTGAGTTAATAAATAACAAATATTTGTAAATCTTAAATTGCGCCTTTTTGCAAACTGGTGAAAACCGAACGTACCCAAAAATTCCTCTAAAAATCTGGAGGTTTTAATTTTTTACTTACAGCTTTCAGAATTTGTGAAAGACCCCCCCAAACCATATATTTTCTGAAAGCATAGGACCAGTAGAATAAAAAGAAGGTGCTATTGATTTTTAAGGCTCCACAATATTTGCAGAAAATTTTTACCAAAGCAATATTTTCACTAAAAATACACTAAAATCATTAATAGTGGATTCATACATGCTGTGTATGCCCTGTGTGAACAAGGCCTTAGGTCCCTTTCACACAAGCACACTGATCGAGTCTGCCTGTCCGTTATTCAGGCGGGCCCAATCGGACCACCCATTGTTCTCTATGGAGAGGCTGATGTAAATGGACATGTGTCCGTTTACTCCCGCCTGCATCCGATACAGTCCAGTCCGCTAAAAACTGACGGATGGGGATTCCATTCCCCATCCATCGAGCAGATCGGATCAAATGGTATCCGATGGAAATGGACAGGTGGTTCGTTTCCATCCCACCGCCCCATAGAGAACAGCGGTCTGTATCTGTGTCCGCTCTGCATCAGCAGATCTGCTTGACAGAGTCCACTCCATGTGAAAGGGGTCTTACCAGGAGAGGCCGGTCCATTAGGGTTGCAGGGGCAGAGCTAGGGGCAGACGTTTGTATGAGTTTTTTTTTCAAGCCACATGATTAGATTCTGAGGCTCTAATTGGCTTGAAAAGGGTTGGGCTCGGGGCACAGGGCATTGCACCCCGAACCTACCCACTTGTGACAATAGCGAATTAATATTTGCTATGGTCTTACGGCCCTCTCCTGAGGAAGTCGAGGAGGGGTGAGTGCAGGGGGAGACCGTTTCCATGGAGGGGTGAGTGTGGGGGGGAGACTGTTGCCGACGAGGGGTGAGTGCAGGGGGAGACCGTCGCCGTGGAGAGGTTGGTGCGGGCGGACCTGGGGGGGGGGGGGGGGGGTTGCCGTCCCCCAAAAAAGTCACTGGGTCTTACTAGGGTTTTTTTATAGTTATATAATATATTTTTTTTGGGGGGTCTTTGGTGAGATATCAGAGGTCTAAACAGACCCCCCTCTTTTTTTTTTTTTTTTTTGATAAAGAGAAAGGGACTGAAGATAGTAATTTTCTCTGTATCACTTTACTTGAATGAATGCATGGAATCTGTATAGAGATTCCATTCATTCATAAAGTGACAGTCTGATACATAGTAACACTCACGGTTACTATTATCAGATGTCAGTGGGCATATAGGATCGATCATAGTGATCGCTGCATGCGCCCAGGGTGCTACACTGAGGGGGGTGGTAAACACATGTCACATGTTTACCAAGCCCCCCCAAGCCCAAACATGAAGTGACCATGGAGCATATAGGAGAGGGAGAAAAGAGGTCCGCACGGCATACGGACTTGGCCACCTGGCAGCGAAAGGGTTAAAGCAGTATTAGGATATAAAAAAGTATCCCAAGCTTTGAACATTTTACGGAGCACTGTTTAATCCATCATCTGAAAATGGAAAGAGTATGGCACAACTGCAAACCTACCAAGACATGGCCGTCCACCTAAACTGACAGGCCGGGCAAGGAGAGCATTAATCAGAGAAGCAGCCAAAAGGCCCATGGTAACTCTGGAGGAGCTGCAGAGATCCACAGCTCAGGTGGAAGAATCTGTCCACAGGACAACTATTAGTCGTGCCCTCCACAAATCTGGCCTTTATGGAAGAGTGGCAAGAAGAAAGCCATTGTTGAAATAAAGACATAAGAAGTCCCATTTGCAGTTTGCGAGGAGCCATGTGGGGGACACAGCAAACATGTGGAAGAAGGTGCTCTGGTCAGATGAGACCAAAATTGAACTTTTTGGCCTAAAAGCAAAACGCTATGTGTGGCAGAAAACTAACACTGCACATCACCCTGAACACACCATCCCCTCGGTGAAACATGGTGGTGGCAGCATCATGTTGTGGGTATAATTTTCTTCAGCAGGGACAGAGAAGCTGGACAGAGTTGATAGGAAGATGGATGGAGCCAAATACAGAGCAGTTTTAGAAGAAAACCTGTTAGAGTGGGCAAAAGAGAGACTTGAGACTGGAGCGGAGGTTCACCTTCCAGCAGGACAACGACCCTAAGGCTTAATGTACACGGGACGTTTTTACAACCTGAACGATTTAACTTGACAGATAGTAACCCACGTTTAAAACGTCTGTTTTGCCGCGTTTACATGCCGCGTTTGCGTTTAGAAGCATTTGAAAAAAATATATTTTTTTCAAAATAGCCAAAAATGTAAAAAAAATTAAAAACCCAAGTTACCGTGTTTAGCTGCGTTCAGCCGCGTTTAGAAGCGTTTGGTGCTTGAAATGCCTCTAAACTCAGCGTCTGAACTCATTTTTTTTGCTTTCCAAAAAAGGCCTCTAAACCCAACTGCCTAAAAATGACATTAAACAAACCTGTACACATAAGATAACATTGGATGAGTTCAGGGGCAAAAAAAAAAAAAAAAAAGCATCCATCTGCCTCTGAATGTTCGTTTACCAGCAGCCATGTACATGAGGCCTAAACATACAGCCAGAGCTACAATGGAATGGTTTAGACCAAAGCAAGGGTTGAATCCAAATGCACCCCACACTTTTCACATATTGATTTGTAAAAAATTTTGAAAACCGTTTATCATTTTGCTTCAACTTCGCAATTATGTGCCACTTTGCGTTGGTCTATCACATAATATCCCAATAAAATACATTTACGTTTTTGGTTGTAACATGACAAAATGTGGAAAATGTCAAGAGGTATGAGTACTTTTTCAAGGCACTGTATTGTTGCTTGAAAAACTTATAAGCCAATATCAGCCTGCTTATGTAATGGTATCATGCAATATCTTCGACTTGGTTTTTACAATGTAATTTATGACTAAATAACAGAAAAACTGATAAGACAAAATGTAACAAAGCAGAATAATGCCAACAGTACAAGATATGGCTACACAAACAGTACACTGATATTTAGCATAGACCTTTTAACACAACCAGCAAAAACTGTTGTTTTCCCCACCCTATATGCAGCAACAGGCCACCAAGAATAGTATAAACAAAGAGACTGGATAGCCTGTGAGTAGAGATGGGCCAAGCGACCCCCTGTTCAATTCACACCAGAACTCTCGAACATTGTGAAAATTCCGAGCCGAATAGCGCACCCCATTGAAGTCTATGGGAAGGAAGTGTCACCAGCACACCAGGATCTCCAAAATTGGGTCCAAAACTTTAATCACATAGTATAAAAAATAAAAGCAAAGTTTTTAGCACCCAATCTAAGATACAGCTGTTTGTGCAGGAACGTGTGCATTGGGAGTATTGCATTGGAGGTTCACCATTGAAGTCTATGGACCCGAGCTGGAAAAGATAAAAAGTGCCCATTTGAGGGCTTAGATGCAAGTTATTGGGCATACAAAGGGTTTGGAGGTCCAGGTACTGCCCTGGGGAACATGTATCAATGAAAAAGAAGTTTGTAAAAAACATTATTGTTATTGAAATAATAAAAATGTCTTTAAACACCCCCTTCCTGACCAAGCCATTTTTCAGCTTTCAGCGCTGTCGCATTATAAATGACAATTGCGCGGTCATGCAACGATGTACCCAAATACATTCTTTATCATTTTTTCCCCACAAATAGAGCTTTCTTTTGGTGGTATTTGATCACCTCTGCGGTTTTTATTTATTGCGCTATAAACAAAAGAAGAGTGACAAGTTTGAAAAAACGCAATATTTTTTTACTTTTTACTATAATAAATATCCAATTTTTTTTTTAAAACAAATTTTTTCCTCAGTTTAGGCCGATACGTATTCTTCTACATATTTTTGGTAAAAAAAAAAATCGCAATAAGCGTATATTGATTGGTTTGCGCAAACGTTATAGCGTCTACAAAATAGGGGATAGATTTATAGCATTTTTATTATATTTTTTTTTTACTAGTAATGGCGGCGATCTGCGATTTTTATCGTGACTGCGACATTGCGGCGGACATATCGGACACTTTTGACACATTTTTGGGACCATTCACATTTATACAGCGTTCCGTGCTATAAAAATGCATTGATTACTGTATAAATGTGACTGTCAGGGAAGAGGTTAACACTAGGGGGCGATCAAGGGGTTAATATGTTCCCTATGTGAGTGATTCTAACTGTGGGGGGGAGGGGACTGACTGGGGGAGGGGACCGATCGGTTTCCCTATGTACAAGGGACACACCATCGGTCTCCTCTCCTCTGACAGGATGTGGATCTGTGTGTTTACACACACAGATCCACGTCCTGCTCAGTTACTGGGCAATCGCGGGTGCCCGGCGGACATCGCAGCCGCCGGGCACGCGCAACGGGTCCACAGCGACGCGGCAGGTGCGCGCACACGTGCCTCCAGCGGCACGCTCTCACCCCCTAGTGGCCGCAAAGTTAGTGCCGTCATATGACGGCGGCCCGGAACAAGATAAGTTTCTTGCCGCCGTCATATGACAGTGGGCGGTCAGATAGTGGTTAAATAAAATATAAATTCCGGTGTCTGTTTTGCAGACTTTGGATAGAAGTAACAGGTGTGGAAAAATTGGGCTTTGGGTGTTGGTTGTGCCTTCACACCGTAACCCTATAGAGGTACTCTTGACGAAAGCAAGAATTGGGCTTGCTGTCAAAAATTTAAATGATATGTACCTGTTAAACATGTGTGTAAAAATTGGTCCTTGTGTGTTAATTGTGCCCATGAAACCTATACCAAAAAATGTATTCCCGATAAAATGAACACCCACAAAGCTAGGCAGCCTAGACAGTTTTGCAGAGATTCCACATCCCAAAAACATTTAATTGGCGACATCGGCATCAGGGGCTTGATGGCTGCTGAATCCAGGAATGATTCATTTTGATAAATGTCAGCCGGTCAACGGAGTCTGTGGACAGACGCGCTCTTTTATCTGTCACAAAACCCCTGGCAGCACCGAATGTCTGTTCGGAAAGCATGCTGGATGCAGGGCAGCCCATCAGTTCAATTACATACTGGGCAAGTTCTGGCCAGCGGTCTATTCTCATGACCCAGTAACCCAGTGGATCGTCAACTGGAAAGCTCTCCATGTCTGTTTTCGCCCCTAGATAAACTCCCACCATATGATGCAGACGCTGCCGATGGGTTGTGAAAGCTGACAGCCCTGGGTGTCATTTGAAATGCATCACTGAGGCTGCCCTCTTCTCTGCCACTCCTCTCTTGACCAACAGAAGCCTCAAAACTAGCCTTTCCATGAGACTGTAACCTAGCAGAGTCTGGAAAGACATTACATAAACTCCTCTTTAAGGTGTCCTGAAGATATTTCATCCTCTGCTCCCTCTGTGAGGATGGGATGAGTTCTGAGACTTTCCCCTTGTAACGATGTTCAAGGAGGGTTGCCAACCAATATTGATCCTTTTCCTTGGTGCCACAAATTCTTGGGTCCTTTCGCAGGCTTTGAAGAATGAGGTAGCCCATGCACCACAAGTTTTCAGAGGCATGGGAAGCAGAGTCCTCGGGGTCACTGAGGATTACAGTATCTGGAAATGCTCCCTTCCCAGCCACGTACTACTCCCAAGGGTTCTGGGGACGGAAAACCACCTCTTAAGGTTTGACGTATGTCTTCCTCTGCTTCATTGCCTCCAAAACTACCATCATCCTCCTCCTCCCCCTCTTGTGTGTTCTGTGGCATCGCAAGAATGGTATCTGCATAAAGAGGCCTTAGGAGGAAAGGAAGTCCTCCTCTTCCTATTGCTGCTCTGCCGTGAGTTCCATGTCCATAATGCCATGCAGAGTCTTCTCCAGCAGGAACCAAACAGGGATTGTGTCACTGATGCATGCATTGTCACAGTTCACCATCCTCGTCACCTTCTCAAATGGTGACAGTATAGTGCACTAATCCTTTATCAGCAGCCATTGGCGTGGGGAAAGAAAGCTGAGCTGGTCTGAGCCTGTCGTTGTACTATACTCACATAGGTACTCGTTGATGGCCCTCTGCTGCATGTGCAGCCGCTGCAGCATTACCAAAGTTGAGTTCCACCTGGTGGGCATGTCATAAATCAAGCGGTTTACGGGCAGGTGGAATTCCCCGCTGAATTTCAGCCAACCAAGCACTGGCTGTATATGACCGCCTGAAATGGCTACAGACTTTTATGGCCTGCTTTAGCAGATCCTCCAACCCTGGTATCTGTTTAAGAAATGCAGCACCACCAAATTGTGTCAACTTTCCCTGTCTAAGGGTGGACAGAAGGTTAGTGCCATTATCGCACACCATCATTCTTGGCTCCAGCTGACGTTGCGTGGCGTGATCCACGTCTGGGCTTGCTTCTGCATAGCTGTGCTCTGGTGTGGCTCCTGTCCCCTAGACAGTCCAGCTAAAGCACTGCATGGCATCTTTATAGGACAATTTAGCAGAGGAGGGAATGGAAGAGGAGGGGGTGGAGCTGACAAAGCTTGCATCATCACCATCAGCTGTATGGAGACATGGTGGGAAAACACTGAGCCCTGTCCTACATCCTTACAAGTGGCAAGCAGAGTTACCCAGTGTGCTATAAATTAAATATAGCACCCTTGACCATGTTGCTGGACCACGTGTCAGCAGTAACATGGACCTTGCAGCTTATTGCCTTGCCCAACAATGCCACAACATTGCCTTCCATGTGATGGTACAGAGCTGGAATGGCCTTACATGCAAAGACATCTGCGAACCTGCCATTGTGGTACAGCACATTCTGCAAAATCACAGAAGGGGGTAAAATCCTCCAGACGGAAAGGCAGGGGTTGTAAAGCCAGCAGCTTTAACAAGCTTGAACTTAGACTCTGGGCATGTGGGTTGCGGGGACTGTTTTTTTTTTTTTCTCTCGCTGCAACAGCTGGGGCAGAGAAATTTGCCTGCTATAGTCTACAGCTAGTGGTGTGCTGCTGACAGACGTGCTGCAGGGACCTGTGACAACCTTTGCTATACCATCATCCCTGTCAGTGGAGGCTGCTGAGAGGTCATGAGATATTGTGGGGGTAGACCTGAAAGGTGAGGAGTGAGGAGGAACAGAATTGCATCCCTTTTGTTTGGCTTTCAGGTGCTTCTGCCACCGGGAGTGGTGGGAGGTTAAATGCCTTTTTAAGCATGTGGTACCTATGCCACACTTAATCTGCTTGAGGCAAAGTTTGCAAATTGCAACAGTATGATCGGCTGCACATGTGCTAAAAAGGCCCAGACAGCTGAGCTGTGGGATGTTGGCTGGGAGATAACAGCTCCACAATCTGATGGAATAGGGTGACTGCTTTCTATTCTTCAATGATGGCTGCCTTGTTGGGGTTGTGCCTGCGGGAAATTTGCACTTATGCACTAAAATATACTGCTTTAAATGTGCACTTATGCACTGCAATATACTGCGGTAAACATGCAATAACGCACTGAAATACTGTATATTGTATTAAACGTGCAGTAATGCACTGCAATATACTGTGGTAAACATGCAATAACACACTGAAATATACTGCAGTAAACTTGCCCTGACAAAATAAAATGACACAAAGGAAAAATCAACGGTCGCACTACCCTCACACTGTACTATCACTAGATTCACACTAAAGTAAAAATTAATGATCGCACTACACTCACACTGCACTATCACTAGATTCACAATAAACTGATACTTTACACTCACAATAGAATCACAATAGCACACAAACTTGCTAGTAGCACTGAACAGAGCCCTGTTCTATCTCTCTCCATGCAGAAATCACACTAAAAATGGCAACAATGGGAAGAATATTTTTATACTGTGGAGTGGGATTAAGAGAAATGAGCCATGATTGGATAGAGTACTCATGGCAGTGTCCAATCATGGCTCTGACAGTGCTATGTGCCCTTATTGGGCAGAGCTTTCATTGCTTCAGCCAAACAGGGCTTCCAATGCATTGTGTGATGGTGCAGGGCATTGTGGTCATTCAGTAGGCCGAACAAATGGTTGAACATGGGTGGGCTTAAGTTTTCTACCTTTTCCCAGAGAGATCTCCAGAGAGTTAGCCGGGTAGGCTGGTGAAGAGTCAGTCGGGCGGGCTGGTGTAGAGAGACAACCAGGAAGGCTGGTGAAAGAGGCAGCTGCAGCCAGGTGGGCTAGCATTGCCTGAAGAAGTGGTGCTGGATCAGTGGCCAGAGATGAAACGGAAGGAAAGGTTACACACTATTTCACTCCTTATGTGCTGCTTTTAAGGGACTGTGAGTTCTTGCCTGTAATGGGCCGCTACTGAATTGACAAGGATTCAGTCAAGTTCCCTCAGTAGTGAACCAGCAGAAGCTGTACAAAGTAGAGCAAGTGTGTGCAAGAGAACAAAGTTGTAAATAGGAAGTTTGTCCCTGAAGTTCTTGTTACAGTCAAGTGGGCATCCCATAATCTCCCTATCCCCTTCCAAGTTGTTAACACCCTAATAAACAACAAAAACAAAGTTACAGACTGTTTTCTGACTTTGCGTGCCTGTGAAGATTCGGTGGGCCTGGCAGTGCAGGAGTGGGCATCCCTTTTCATCTGCAGCTCCTATGTGGGGCGTGCTACAGAAGGAATCTGCACGTCTACTGTGTAAGGTGTACGGCTCACTTCTAAGTTGGGGTTCTGCCTTAATGTGGATCTTCACATGACCAAGGCCCCGCCTGGTCATGGGCGAGCACGTATATACGAAGAGGTACCCCCACATGTCTGCCCACATGCTCCTATATGGTTTTGTGTTTATTAATGTGTAAAATAAAATATTTGCTTCAGCCATCAGTTTATAAGCTAAAACAATTCCTAAAATAGTAAAACAAAAAGTGGGTAAAGTTGACCAAAAGCAGTTGTGATTTTCCTTTAAACTAATTGACAAATAATCAGTTTTATTGCACATGTACGCCTTGTACATAGTTTTTAATTAACTTTTGCTAAGTAGATTTCATGTATGTTTATATATAGTTTGTTGGACCTACTGACAAAGGGAGTGCCACATTTGGTGAACTTTGCTCATGCATAAGATTTTTTCCTGGATCATTCTTAACGAACACACTATCATAATCATGTCAGAATCATCCATGGCACGTATAGATTTTGTACCGGCTACAGCTGAGGACTACAAAGAGCTGATGTCCATATCAGATGGAATATATAAAGGGTTGGACTATCTACCTTTCAACTACCATGCTTGGCTGAAGGATCATCGAAGACGTATGTTTTTGGCCAAGATTGAAGGAAAAATAGTGAGTATGGAAAGGCAATCCCAGAATGTGATCACATGGTTCATACTGGATTTATGCTTTGATATAATTACATTGTTTCATTACACTGGGCTGGGATCATAAATCTCTAAACGTTTTAAACAGGGGGCCAGTTTACTGTCCTTTAGACTTTAGGGGGTCCAGACTGTGGCCAATGGGAGTAAAAAAGGTCCCGACCTCAGCGGAAAAAGCATTGCCCCATCTTTGGTGTCAGTGGAAGGAATTGTGCTCCATCGTTGGTGTCATTGGGAGGAATTGTGCCCCATCATTGGTGTCATTGGAAGGAATTGTGCCCCTTTACTGGTCTCAGTGGGGAGGGGGGTTATGCCCCATTGTTGGTATCAGTGGATGAAATAGTGCCCCACTGGCCGGATAAAAGCAAGCAAAGGGCTGCAGTTTGGAGATCACTGCTCTGGATGAATACTGATATCATTGAGGATGAGCTTACGTTGGGACCAAACAATTTCTGTTTATATGTTCAACCAAATCCTGAAAGTTTAGGGAGTTTGGTGTGGATACATGTGACAACTTCCTGCTGTCAATAGTTGCTACAGAAGCAGTGGGTGTTTGCCCAGGCACTGTGTCACTCTATACCAACCACTGACTTCACCCAGCCTATTCCATAGCTCCCAACTGTACCTGATTTAAAGGAACTGGCCCTCATTCTCAACAAAGTCCCCCTGTCCCTCTTTCCTCCTCATTTGTCCCTCATTTTGGTCTGATCTATATAGTTGTATACTGTATAAAATGCACTACTTATCTATCAAAAAGTGTTTTACAGCGCTAAACCTTTCATCCAATTTCTAATTTCCTGCATTTGTAAATTCTAAAATCCAATATAAAAGAAGGGTAGTGGTAAAAAAGCACTTGTGGGTTTAACCAATCATTTTTTTTTGTATAATTCTTCTTTAAGGGGTGGACGTGGCAGGGTGTGTGTCCTTAACCTACATACTTTTGCTAATAGCTGTCCCTCATTTCCATCTCAGAAAGTTGAGAGGTATGCCATTCACTTACATGGCTAGGAATCTCCAATCATATAAGCAACATTACTCTCATTCCTTCCCCTACCATTATATTGCTGATAATAACAGCACAGGGAGCTGTCATTTGGCATGTGGCAAATTTGGGTCTTAAGGTCATTGTGTTTTTTCCTTGGGAGGGTGTTGTGATTAATGTGAATACATTTTTTTTTTTTTTAATCAAGGGCTTTTCAAAAACTGTGCACTTTTTTGTGAATGGCTAGGGGTACTATTCTCCTGCCTGCAGACCATCACAAGTTGACTTTTGCATGGGTTTCCCCCTTAAAATCTTTTTTGGGGTGACCTTGTTTTGACCCGTGACCCGTGTTTTTTATTTGCGTGGAATACTCCTTATAATTCATGCTAACCTGAAGGACCTGGCATGAAATATAAGGTAACCCTCATGCTGATTTATCTTTTTCGTCCCCCATTAGCATCTATATCAGACCCACATCTAGGATAACGCTCTAGTATTAATGAAGACTCCCTAGGCAAGTAATTAAAGGATTCACGATAAAAAGAAAGGGCTTGGGGTTTTTCCCAGAATTAATACCAGGCCCATCAGGTCTGGTATAAATGCTAGGAGGGATCCCACAAAAAAAAGGAAAATAAAAAATAAAATGGTATGAGGCCCCCAAATTCTATACCAGATCCTTTGGGTCTGGTATGGGTTTTATGGGAAATTCATACCAGACCCTCATCTGAGCAAGACAGGAATAGAGGGACAAGCATACCTGGCTCTTTCATGGCCAATTAGGCTGCACACCCAAATAAGAGTCTAGTATGAAATTTGGAGGGGGAACACATTTTTTGAGTGGGGGGGCACCTTGCAATCCATAAGAGAACCTTATCATGGATAAGAATCTGGTATATATGTTGAAGGAAATGTCCAGGTGCTTGTTTAGAACATACCTTATAAGCTTGTTGGAAATCCTATTACAAAACTCAGGGGGGGGGGGGGGGCGGAAACACCTCAACCCAATGATTTGGAAGGATGTCCACATTTTTTGCCAAAATTGTGTATTTTTATAAAGTATTACTGAATGTGTCCTGTTGGTGTTTCATTTTCAGGTGGGCTTTGAGTCCTTCTTACTGGTCGATGGGGGTAGCACTGCTGTACTGCAAGGCCTTCGGGTGGCCCCCTGGATGAGGGGACAAGGCGTGGCTGGTATAATCCAGAGATACTGCCTAGATACACTTCATTCTGACCACCCCCAAGTGAAAAGAGTGCGCCTAACTCGTAGTGAGGACCCTCCACCCAACTTATTGAGGATGTTCAAAGTGATCGACTCCAAGGTCAATTACACATCATCTTAATTATAATTCAGAAATTTTGATACTGCTGATTTATTCATGTTTTGTCCTCTTACTAACCAAATCCATTAAGTAGAAACCATAAAACAGTATATCACTCCTGTCTCAACTTTTGGAGATTTGCCATTCTCCGTTGACCAACTCATGCAGGGGAATGAGGCCCCACTCGTCTCCCCCTCCTCTCTGCGGTGCCAGTATTGTCACTGTGGGCGCCCGGCTGTGGCTTCACAGCTGGGCACACACTGCGCATGCGCGAACCGCGCTACTCGCTGTAACTGGCCAGGCAATCATCTGGGACCTGTGACGTGTCCCAGACGATTGCCGAGACGGAGGGGGAGAGGTGATCTTCCTTTCCGGCGCCACGGTGCCCCGGGAGGAAGTGGGAGCTGGAACCCTCTAAAAAGAGGGTTTGCGCCCCCCCCCTAAAAAAAATTACATGCCAGGGGGTCACCTTCTCTTAAAGCGAAAGTTCCATTTTTGGGTGGAACTCCGCTTTAAAGCACTGACAATTTCCCATTATCATGGGACTCTTTAAGTAAACCTAAAACAAAAAACTGAGGTATGGGGCATATCAGCCAATAGGAATTTAGGATAATTTTCCAATCTGATTGGCTGCTATGACCCACCCCACCTATGGTTTTTATTCTGTATGTGTCTGTTAAACCTTTTAATGAACGGAATAAATGGTTCTTGGCTAAGGACAGAAGGAAAAACGGAAAATTGTATACTTACCTTTCCGTAATTTTCCTTTCCTGTCGCATCTTCATGGCAGCATACACTCTGGGGTTGTGACTCCGCCTCCACAACCTGATAGGACCACATAACTATAAGATGAAGACACGGCCCCCCCCCCAGCATTCTCCGTATATATATTAATCACCTTCTATGGGTGGGTTTATTGTATGCTGCCATGAAGATGCGACAGGAAAGGAAAATTACGGAAAGGTAAGTATACAATTTTCCGTTTTCCTGTCGCATCATGGCAGCATACACTCTGGGGAGTAACTCGCAGACTGGGTGGGAATGCAAGAAAAATAAATTAACAAGAAACAGGAGTTGGCCTGAATTACGGCCCTTCCCAAATCTACTGTTGAAAGTTGTGCAGAATCCACCCTATAATGTGACATAAAGGGGTTTCTGGAAGACCAGGTAGCCGCCTTACAAATAGTCTCTGCCGAGACCCTACAAAAGGTTGCCCAAGAAGTTGCCACTGCCCTGGTGGAATGTGCCTTTAAGCCCTCCGGAATCTGTTTCTCACTCAGTGAGTATGCCTTTTTGATAGTCTTCACCAGCCATGAAGCGATGGTGTGAGCCGAGGCCGCCTGACCTTTTCTATGGCCGTATGGGATGACTAAGAGGTTCTCCGATCTCCTGATCAATTCTGTTGCTGAGAGGTACTTCAGGATGTTGCCCCTGACATCCAGAGGATGAGGATCACCTTGATCTGTGATAAGGGCTGGAAGGTTGATCTCCTGATTAAAGTGAAATGAGGATACCTTAGGTACGAAACGATCTGAAGGTTTAATACTATCCTGTCCGGGTAGACGACTAGATACGGTTCTTTGGCCATCAAGGCTTGCATCTCTGAGACCCTCTTTTCTGAAGTGATAGCAATCAGAAATGAGACTTTAAGCGTCAGGTTCCAAAGGGAAATGTTGTCGAGTGGAGAGAATGAATCATTAGACAGTATTTCCAGGACGACTGAGAGGTCCCATGCTGGGAATGATGGTTTCCTAGGTGGCCTTAGTTTAAGACAGGCCCTCTGAAATTGGATAACCAGAGGATCATGTGCCCATTTGACCCCGATCGAAGACCCTTCTCTAGGCCTGACTGCAGAAATTCAAGGATTTGAGGAGCTGTCAGAGAAGATATGTCCCAACCTTGTTGTTGAGAGAAGGCGGTAAACTTCTCCCAGATCCTTCTGTAGGTGTTGTTGGTAGTCTGCTTCCTAGCCTGGAGTAATGTTTCCACTACCCTCTGAGAACAACCCTGTTCTAGGTACCTAGACCTCTCAGCCTCCAGGCCATCAGATGTAGCCTCTCCGGGTTCGGATGTTGGTCCTGAGAGAGCATATCTGCTGACAGCGGAAGAGGGAGAGGATCCGTTGTGTTCAACTGAAGGAGAGTAGTGAACCAAGGTCTCCTCGGCCAGAAAGGGATCACCGCCACTACTAGTGCCGTCGACCTCTTGAGCCTCAGAAGGAACCTCGCTATGAGGGGAGTCGGAGGGAAAATGTACCGGAGGTTGAAGTTCCAGGGATGTTGTAGACAATCTACTCCCTCCGCTGACGGAAAGGGGATTCTTGATAGGAACCTTTGCATTGGCTGGTGTGGCCGCCAGGTCTATGTCTGGTGAGCCCCAGGTCTGAATTATCGCAAATGCTAGGAGATTCTCGACCCCTGGGATATAGGTCGCTCTCAGGTCCAATAGGTTTGATTGTGCCCACTCCATCACGGGGCGAACTTCCTACATCAGGGAGGAGCTTCTGGTTCCCCCCTGCCTGTTGATGTAGGCAACAGCCACCCTGTTGTCCATCTTCAGGAGGACTTGCTTCCCCCTCAGGTAAGTACTGAAGGCCAGGAGTGCCTGAAAGGCTGCTTTCATCTCCAGCACATTGGAGACTGCGTCCTGGATCCTGAATGGCCAGCGCCCTTGGGCCGCGTAGTGCAGGTAGTGTGCCCCCCATCCCTCCAAACTGGCATCTGAGGTTACCGTTTCCTGAGGAGGGGGAACTATGTGCTTGCATCTCCTCAGATTGCAGGGACGAGTCCACCACTGCAAGGATCGCTTGACCTCCTCCGAGATGTAGATCGGTTGGGTCATGGATAAGCTGTCCCATTGGCGCAGAAAGGACGTTTGAAGGGGTCTTGCGTTCCATTGGGTCCACTGGACCATAGGAATGGGCGCAGACAGAGAGCCTAGGAGACTGAGACATGCTCTGGCTGGAAGGGATGTTGCTGAGATTGCTCTTCTCACCCTCTGAATCAGTGGGGAAATCTTTTCTGCCGGTAGTTCCACCGTGTTTGTCCGGGTATCCAGTTCCGCATCCAGGAAGATCATCCTCTGGGTGGGATGAGCATTGCTTTTTTTCCAGTTTATCAACCAGCCCAGTCTTTGTAGTGTGGAAACTAGGACCTCCCGATGTTGGACAAGGGACTCCTGGTTGCTTGAAAGGAGGAGGATGTCGTCCAGGTAGTGATGGACTCTCAACCCTTTCTCCCTTAAGGATGCGATTACTGGTAGTAGTACCTTGGTGAAATTTCTGGGGGCAGTAGAGATCCCGAACGGGAGACCCTGAAACTGGAAGTGGCCCTGATTCACCGAGAACCGAAGGAACTTCTGGAAAGCAACATGGATCGGGACGTGAAGATATGCGTCCTGGAGGTCTATGGAGAGCATCCAGTCTCCCAGATTTATGGCCTGGAGGATTGATTGTAAACTCTCCATCTTGAACGACTCCACTCGAATGGAGCGATTGAGGTTCTTTAGAACCAAGACTGGCTGAAGGTCCCCAGATTTTTTCTTGACCAGAAATAATGGGGAGTAGAATCCCTGACCCCTCTGTGATGCAGGCACCTCTATTATCGCCTTCTTCTGGAGAAGCTCTTGGATGTAACTGGTCAACAGTAACCGTTTATCCCCTGAAGGTGGAAGTCTGGTGGGACAAAAATGATCCCCTGGGGGACGTCTCTTGAAGGGCCATCTGTGCACGAAATGGACAGTAGCCACTGTCCAAGGGTCCTTTATTGCTTCCGCCCAAACCAGCTTGAATTTAGAAAGCCTTGCCCCCACTAATGCTGGCTGGGCTTTTGGTCACTGGAAGCGGGAGTCTTGGGCTTCTGAAACTTCATAAAGGATGTCTGGGGGTTCTTCCAGCCCCTCCTGTATTATTTTCCTGGCCTATAGGATTTAGCATCCCTGTATCTGTCTGGCAGATTATGTCTGAAGGGAGGAGGCCTCTGCTGTTTCGGTTTTCTGTCCGATGGAATCAGTCCCGACGTCCCACCGGTCACCTTTGAAATTGCGGAGTTCAGCTTTGCACCGAAAAGGTTCTCGCCGTCATATGGAATGCGGCACCAATTTGATTTGGAGACAGGATCCGCTGACCAGGGTTTCAGCCACAGTGCCCGCCTGGCCATTACGGAGGCCAACATGGCCCTTGATGACGATTTAATCGCATCCACCGAAGCCTCTGCCACAAAAGTCCCCCGCGAGACTTAACTCCTGTAGAGCTTTTATTATGCTCTCCTGGTCCACGCCTACTGAGACCAACCTCTCAGTGTTTGATGACAAGCTGGAAATATCCCTGCCTACAGCTGCAAGTGCCACAGCCAGTCTGCTGCAAGGTAGGCCCTCTTCATATCAGTGTCGATCCTCCTATCCAAGATATGTCATTGCATCTTCGATCGGCAATGTCACATGCCTGACTAACCGCATGAGAGATGCGTCTACGACGGGAGGAGAGACAAGAGGATTCACTTTAGGTTCCTTCAAGGGATGTAATTTGGAAAGCCTGTTATTCAGACTCGATCTCTTCTCGGGTCCTTGCCATTCCTCTTTAATTAAATCATCCAATTCCTCAATGAACGGAAAGGCCTCTGAGTCCCATTTAAGGTTTGGGAACTATTTTTTCCGCTTTGGTTGGACTTCCTGGGGTTCCTTCCATCCGATCGCTTCCTTGACCGATTTGACACACGGTTCAATTAGCGAAAAATCAAACCCTGCAGTTGCTTCCAACCCCTCATTGTCAGACGGGGAATCCTGCTCTTTTGACGTGCTGGGAGGAGCAGGTGAGTCACTTCGCGTTGATAACTCTGTCTCCGGAGTAAGAATCTGTGGAGCTACAGGCTCTCTAAACTGCGATTCTTTTTCCCTAGTAGCCTCCTCAAAGCATCTACGGCAGGCTAATTATCGGGAAGGGCTGCGGCCCCGCATATCCAACATGCGTTTCCAGAGGGTCGCACTGGTGATCGCTGTCTATGGACAGAAGATCCTCTATGATAGGAGTGGCTGTGTCTGGAGTAAGAACTGGAGCGACTTCTCCTGTGACTCCCTCTGTGGCCTGAGCGACTTCTCCTGCGACTCCCTCTGTGGCCTGAGCGACTTCTCCTGCGACTCACTCTGTGGCCTGAGCGACTTCTCCTGCGACTGGAGCGGCTCCGTCTGTGGCCAGAATGGCTTCTCCTGCGTGAAGTCTCTCTGTGCCTTGAATCAGGAGATTTTGCGGACCTGGTAGGGCTAACCATTTAGGCAGCGTTAGGATTGCTCTCTTTTTTTCAATCTTCAATACTTACCAAAAATCCTCCCCGCTTACCTAATAGCTGGCGGTGATCTGCTCGGGCAGTGGTCTCCATAGCAAGGAATAAGGCAAGCCTAAGGAGATACTAATTGACATAGGAAGCACAGGTGAGGTAAAACACAGCAGTTTATGCAGGAAGTAGATGCAGAGAAAAAAACAGGCTTTTACCTCAGTAGGATGAAATAGGAGCTTTGTTGTAAGACAGGCAAACAAACTGCAGCAATTCAGCGATCTCTGGTTCAAGATACAAGGAACAGAAACAGGTTCATTCAATTTTCCTCAGAACACATCCCAGCGCCCCTAGGAGGACAACAGAGCCCAGGAGAGCACCCAGGCACACAGGTAGGAAGGAAGAGAAAGAGAAAGGGAGACCACTGCAATTTGGCTAAACCTATTTAAGGTTTATATGCCAGGGTGTTTGAGGCATGATGTTAAGCCTGTTTAAGGCTTTAGTATATACATTGAGGCAGCAATATCAGAGCTTTTTTAAAACTCATGCAGGAGACAAATCAAAACAGCTTGAGCCTGTTTAAGGCTGTTAATCCAAGGTCACAGAGAGAGTTGTAACATACCCCTGAGATCACCAGAGTGGGGTTCCTTCCATTTAGCTTCGTTTAGAGGCTGTACCGGTAAGGACTTCCAAACCAGGAGAGGCTAGAACCTGGCTGGGGCGAAGCGGTAAGGGGGTGATGTCCGTGCGGTCCCAACAGGTGAGGAAAAATAAGAGAATGCTGGGGCGGGGGCCGTGTCTTCATCTTATAGTTATGTGGTCCTATCAGGTTGTGGAGGCGGAGTCACAACCCCAGAGTGTATGCTGCCATGAAGATGCGACAGGAAACCAATTTTTAGAGGTCACATGTACCACACAGCCAGTACTTGCCAGATATTCCTACAGCTCCTTTAACCACTTGCCACCCGCCCAACGTCAAATGACTCGTTCTGGGTGGACGTCATATGACAGCGTCCAGAACAGCCGATCTCGGGGGCGCGCGGTGAACGCAGCCATGCCGTGTTGCTAGGACACAGCGTGACCCTGATCTCTTGTAACCATGTGATCGGCTGTGTCCAACCACAACCGGTCACATGTAAACACGGAGATGCCAGTAATCAGCTCTCCTCGCCTCACACTGACAGAGTGTGAGGAGAGGAGAGCCGATCAGTGGCATCTCCTCACAGAGGACATCTAGGCATGTAATCAGGGCACTGAAAATCAGTGCCCTGATTACAATAAAGCACCCACAGTGCCAGCAGTGTGCCCACCTGTGCCAGCAGTGTGTGCATACCAGTGTCAGCAGTGAGTGTCCACCAGTGCCAGCAAACAATGCCCACAAGTGTAAGCAATCAGTACCCATTAGTGATGCCAGTCAGTGCTGGCTATCACTGCTGCCCACCACTGCTGCCCATCAATACCTATCACTGCTGCCCATCAATGGCACCCATCAATGCCCATCAGTGCTGCCCATCAGTGCCGCCTATACGTGTCGCCTACCTGTGCCCACCAGTGCCGCCTATCTGTGCCCATCAGTGCCACCCACCAGTGCCCACAAGTTGCACCCATCAGTGCCGCCTATCAGTGCTCATCAGTGCCACATAGCAGTGCCCATAAGTGCAGCATATTTGTGCCTTTTCATCAGTGCCACCTAATCAGTGCCCATAAGTGCCGCCTCATCAGTGCCCATAAGTGCCACCTCATAAGTGCCCATCAGTGCAGCCTATCAGTGCCCATCAGTGCTGCCTCATCAGAGATCACCAGGGAGGGGAGAAGCCTGTGCCCATGGAGGCTCTGGGGAGGAGAGTGGGAGTACCAAGATGGTGGCTGAAACTAGGCCCCAATATACCACGACCATAGTGGACACTTAGCTGCGACACCCTATCCCATTACAGGGATGTGGGCTAGAGGAAGAGGCATTGCAGTCCGTACATCAGCGCCCAGGGTGAGGAAAGTTCAGGCAGGGTAGATAAGCAGATGTTAGTATGATGGCGGCTGTCACTAGGCCCGGATAGGCCACAGCTGGATTTACAGTCCATTGCAGCCTAAGAGGCTGGCAATCCCTTGCTCCAGATCGCAGGACGAAAAAGGCTCTGGCAGCTTAGGGTTGGCAAGATGGCGGCCGTCACTAGGCATCGATAGGCTGCGGCAAAATGTATAGTACGCTGTGGTCTAAAAGGCCCACCGCTGGGATGTAAGGAGGTGAGGGGGATGAAGGCTCCAGCAGATTAGGGCTGGCAAGATGGCGTCCGTCACTAGGCCGAGATAGGCTGCGGCCAGATTTATAGTCCGCCGTGGTCTAAAAGGCCCACCACAGGGATGTAAGGAGGTGAGGGGGATGAAGGAGGCTGGTAGTCCCTCACTCAGGATCCCAGGATGAAGAAGGCTCCGGCAGATTAGGGCTGTCAAGTTGGCGGCCGTCACTAGGCCCCAATAGGCTGCGGCCGGATCTGCAGGCAGCGTCCGCCTAATAGACAGCTACACCGCGGCAGGGAGGCATGGAGGTGAGGGGAATAGATGGGCTTGTAGTCCCCCGTACTGGGGCTCAGGATGGAGAAGGGTCAGTGTGCACCGGTGAGACCAAGGCCCGGAAGATGGCGGCGTGTGTTCCGTGGCGGCCTGGATAGCACTGCGGTCAGACAGTAACCCCTCTCAATATCCGGCCCAGGGCAGGGGATATGATGGAATGGTCTGGGTGTTTTTCGGGGCTCACCAGATGTCAGAAACCATGAATCAGACTGAGACAGAAATACAGTTAATTCACACTTGTTTAATAATAGTAAAAAAAAAGGTAAACAGAGTAAATCTGGTCAAAACTTAGCCAGAGTTCAGGAACCGGAACGGATAATCAGACAAGCCAAAACGTCAGGGAGCCAGAGATGAGCGTAGTAGAACAGCAAGTAGGATCTGGAGCCAAAAGGAATGTCAGCCAAGCAAGTCTTTAACAGGAACGCAGGAGAGCGTCTCTAGAGATGTGACCAAGGCGAAGGCAGAGATCATCTGGGCTGGATAGCTTAAGTAGGCAGGACTGATGAGCGGGATATCATCAACAGGTGAGTCACTGTGGAGAGATAGGAGCTGGCAATTAGCCGACATCTGAGCAGCCAGCTTTGCGAAGGAAGGGCTGAGCCCAGCCCTGACAGTACCCCCTCCTCAATGACCCCTCCCCCTCGGAGGACCACCAGGCTTAAGGGGAAAACATCTATGGTAATCAGAGGATGTATGTCGGAGGATGAGACCCAGGAGCGTTTCTCTGGACCGTAATCTTTCCAATGCACCAGGCAAATGACAGTCATTCCCAGACCATTCCAAATAGCCCCCCCGACTACATAGGAGTCCCTTGGAGGGGTCTGTGGGCTGTTGAAGCTGGCAATGAATTTTGTTTGCCAGAAATGTAAAAACTTTTTTCCTTTGTAAATGGCAGTGCTGCTTCATCACTTTCTGTACATCAGAGATGCGCCTCATGTACAGGCTGGATTAGGGCACTCCCAGCCATGTTATTTATGTCTGGTTCACACTGAATGCCACTTGCGATTTTAATGTGATTTTTGACAATTTCAGTCTTATGCGACTTGGCTATGTTCAATCAAAAAAGTACAGTGTGTGACTCAATTCCTAAAATGAGAAAAAAAACCTGCGCAGGTATGGTGTGGATTTTAAAGGTAAACCGCACCAAAATTTGAAGAAAAAATGGCATGAGGTCCCCCCAAAATCCATTTCAGACCCTTGTCCGAGCATGCAGCCTAGCAGGCCAGGAGGGGGGGAGGGGACAAGCGAACGCCCACCCCCCCTGCCCTCCCCCGAACCGAGCCCTCAACATGGGGGGGGGGGTGATTTGGGGTAGGGAGATCTTACCCCAAAGCACCCAAAATGATGATGTTTTTTTTTTTTTTAAACATAGCTGCACAGCGGAGGATTAGCCCTTTGGTACACAGAATTTTGGAGTCCTCACCCGCTTTAACTTAAGCCCCCCACTCAGGCTACAGAGTCCGGCCAGGACGGGGGGCTGGAGGCTGGTGTGGTATGAGCGGTGGGGCTGGAGATGAGGTTGGGAGGGGAGGAGGAGGTGGGGAGAGGAAACCTACGAACAGCTAAAATGTCATAGGTTGTTAACCACTTGCTTACTGGGCACTTAAACCCCCCTCCTGGCCAGACCAATTTTCAGCTTTCAGCGCTGCCACTGTTTGAATGACAATTGCGCAGTCGTACAACACTGAACCCAAATTAAATTTTTATCATTTTTTTCCCACAAATAAAGCTTTTTGGTGGTATTTGATCACCTGTTTTTTTATGTTCTTGTTAAAACAATTAATGAAGCACGAAAATTTGTAAAAAAAAAAATACAAAACTGTTTTATATTTTGTTATAACATTTTGCAAACGGGTAATTTTTCTACTTCATTGATGTACGCTGATGAGGCTGCACTGATGGGCACTGATAGGCTGCATTGATGGGCACTTATAAGGCGGCACTGATGGGTACTGATAGGCGGCACTGGTGGGCACTGATAGGCGCAACTGATGAGGTGGCACTGGTTGGCACTGAGAGGTGGCACTGATGGGTGGCACTGATGGGCACTGATTTTTTGGCACCGAAGGGCATTGATAGGTGGCACTGAAGGGCACTAATAGATGGCACTGATAGGCGCAACTGATGAGGTGGCACTGATGGGCGCTGATAGGTGACAATGATAGGCAGCACTGCTAGGTGACACTGCTGTGGCATTGATTGGCATCACTGGTGGGCATTGATAGATGGCACTCATGGGCATTGATAGGTGGCACTGATATACACTGGTGGGCACTGATATGCACTGTGGGCACTGGCAGGTGGCACTGGCAGGCGGCATTGGTGGGCACAGATGAGGTGGTTGTGCCTTTTTCTCTTCGAGACTGATGTTCCTTACACAGAAACCGGTGATCGGCTTTTTTTTCTCCTCACGCTTAACAACTGATAATTGCCGGCTTCCTTTTCTTTACATTATTAGCTGTTAGCGGGGAAATCCCGCTGACAACTGAAAGTACCGAGCCAGAAGGTATCAGTTTCGGGTATCGGACCATTTGCACGAGTACCGATACTTGTGTAAATGCTTAGTATCACTAGGGTATCGGTGCAACCCTAGTGACAATGGATGGGTGGCATTTCTCTACATCTACGGCACAGTATATATTCTTTTACCAATTTAAGGTGTATGTATAGCCATAATTCTATAGTTATGGGTAGAGTAGGGAAGAGTTCAAACCCCTGCCCTGAGTTGTGAAATCTACACAAAGTGAAGGTAATTCTCACCTTGGACAGTTGTCCCTGTTCCAAGATTTCCTCTTGATGGTCACCCAAGGTAGTCACAGGACACATAAGAAGGGTGAATCCACCTAGTGGTGACAGGGATTAACCACTTCCCACCCGGCCACTGCATATGTACGGCAGGGTGGGCGCTCTCTCCTTCTGAGTGGACATTCAGGAACGTCCCTCAGAAGGAGGGGGATCGTGCGTGCCCGTGCAGCGGTGCGATCCTGATGCGCTCGTGTCACCCGGACACGGTGCATCTCAGATCCGCAGGAGGGCTCTGTGATTGGCCCTCCTGATCACATGACGGCCGTGTCCAATCACAGCCGTCATGTGATGTAAACAGAGAGCCGGTTGCTAGTAAGTTGTCGGTGAGGAGAGCGAATCTCTGCACCCGGCTGGTGATCAATGAGTATGAGCGTTTTTTTTTACAGCTTTTTACTCACTGATCATCAGTCTAGTGTCACAACAATGTAAAACACACAGTGAACACAAAGTAAATGCACATGTCCCCAAAACAAATGTCCCCAAAACAAATGTCCCCAAAACAAATGTCCCCACATAGTAATGATCCCCAAAACACATGTCCCCCACTTATATAACAATAAAATCACATGCCCCAATGATCATTTGCACACATATGTCCGTGATCACCTGCGCACATCTGTACATGATCATTTGCGTACATATGATACAAACCAATTATTATACATTTAACAGGATTTTTTTTACCAAAAACATGTAGCAGAATACATTTTGCCTTAAATGTATGACAAAATTAGATTTTATTGGATTTCTTTTAAAATAGAAAGAAAATATCGTTTTTTTTTTTCCAAATTTCCACTTTTTTTTTTTTATTATATCGCAAAAAAATAAAAAACGGAGTTGTGAATAAATACCACCAAAAGAAAGCTCTATTTGTGCAAACAAAACAATAAAAATGTCATTTGGGTACAGCGTAGCATGACCGCGCAATTGTCAGTGAAAGTGCGAGATCGCTGAAAGCTGAAAATTGGTCTGGGATGGAAGGGGGTCGAAAGTGCCCAGTATTGATGTGGTTAAATGACACACAGGTGGACACTATTTACTAATTAGGTGACTTCTGAAGGCAATTGGTCCCACTAGATTTTACTTAGGGGTATAAAGGGGGCTGAATACAAAGTCACGCCACACTTTTCACATATTTAGTTGTAAAAAATGTTGAACCATTTATCATTTTCCTTCCACTTCACAATTATGTGCCACTTTGTGTTGGTCTATCACATAAAATCCCAATAAAATACATTTACGTTTTTGGTTATAACATGACAAAATGTGGAAAATGTCAAGGGGTGTGAATACTTTTTCAAGGCACTGTATGTTTGCCTAAGCAAAAACTGTGGAAATGGGAGTGTGTACCTGTCAGGAAAGGGTACCCAGACAAAAAAAATTTTTTTTAACTGTAGAGTGACACAATGGAGTTTTTTTTACTAAAGGCAAATCCACTTTGCACTACAAGTGCACTTGTAAGTGCAGTCGCTATAGATCGCTGTAGATCTGAGGAGAAGCTCTGAAATGAGGGGAAGCTCTGCTGATTTTACCATCCAATCATGCACAGGCAAAAATGCTGTTTTTTATTTTCCTTGCATGTCTCCCTCACAGTGCCGATCCTGACCTCCCTGGGGCCCTAAGCAAAATTCTGCTAAGGGGCCCTCTACTTGACCTGTGATGCCGTGAGCTATGTAAACTATTTGCCATTGCCACACAGTCACACCTGACACTTCAGTGCTCCCAAAACAATCCTCCCTCCTTTAAACAAAACAGTCAAAGAATAAGTACAACAATATAGAATGGAATGAGGTCCCCGGAGAGCCCCCCTTACATCAGGGTCCTCAGAGAGCCCCCCTTACATCAGGGTCCTCAGAGAGCCCCTCCTTACACCAAGGTCCCCAGAGAGCCCCCCTTACACAAGAGTCCCCAGACAGCCCCCCTTAAATCAGTGTCCCCAGAGAGCCTCCCCCTACATTAGGGTCCCCAGAGATCCCCCCTTACATCAGGGTCCCCAGAGAGCCTCCCCTACATTAGGGTCCCCAGAGAGCCCCCCTTACATCAGGGTCCCTAGAGAGCCTCCCCCTACATTAGGGTCCCCAAAGAGCCTCCCCCTACATTAGGGTCCCCGGAGAGCCTCCGCTTACATCAGGGTCCCCAGAGAGCCCCCCTTACATCAGTGTCCCCAGAGAGCCCCCCCCCTTACATCAGGGTCCCCAGAGAGCCCCCCCTTACATCAGGGTCCCCAGAGAGCCTCCCCCTACATTAGGGTCCCCAGAGATCCCCCCCTTACATCAGGGTCCCCAGAGAGCCTCCCCCTACATTAGGGTCCCCAGAGAGCCCCCCTTACATCAGGGTTCCTAGAGAGCCTCCCCCTACATTAGGGTCCCCAGAGAGCCTCCCCCTACATTAGGGTCCCCAGAGAGCCTCCCCTTACATCAGGGTCCCCAGAGAGCCCCCCTTACATCAGGGTCCCCAGAGAGCCCCCCTTACATCAGGGTCCCCAGAGAGCCCCCCCTTACATCAGGGTCCCCAGAGAGCCCCCCCCTTACATCAGGGTCCCCATAGAGCCTCCCCCTACATTAGGGTACCAAGAGAGCCCCCCCTTATATCAGGGTCCCCAGAGAGCCTCCCCCTACATTAGGTTCCCCAGAGAGCCTCCCCCTACATTAGGTTCCCCAGAGAGCCTCCCCTTACATCAGGGTCCCCAGAAAGCCCCTCCTTACATCAGGGTCCCCAGAGAGCCCCCCTTACATCAGTGTCCTCAGAGAGCCCCTCCTTACATCAGGGTCCCCAGTGAGCCCCCCTACTTACATCAGGGTCCCCAGAGGGTATCCCCCTACATCAGGGTCCTCAGAGAGCTTCCCCTTACACCAGGCTCCCCAGAGAGCCCCTCCTTACATCAGGGTCCTCAGAGAGACCCTTCTTATATCAGGGTCCCCAGAGAGCCCCCCTTACACCAGGGTCCCCAGAGAGCCCCCCCTTACACCAGGGTCCCCAGAGAGCCCCCCCTTACACCAGGGTCCCAAGAGAGCCTCCCCTTACATTAGTGTCCCAAGAGAGCCTTCCCTCTTAAATTAGTATCCCCAGAGAGCCCCTCCTTACACAGGGTCCCCAGAGAGCCCCTCCTTACACAGGGTCCCCAGAGAGCCCCCCCTCTGACATTAGTGTCCCCAGGGGCCCCCTCTTACATCAGTGTCCCCAGAGGGCCCCGTCCTTACATCAGTGTCCCCAGAGGGCCCGTCCTTACATAAGTGTCCCCAGAGGGCCCCTGTCCTTACAACAGTGTCCCCAGAGGGCCCCGTCCTTACATTAGTGTCCCCAGAGAGCCCCCCTCTTACATTAGTGTCCCCAGAGGCCCCCTTCCTTACATTAGTGTCCCCAGAAAGCCCCCCTCTTACATTTGGGCCCCCAAACAGCTGACTCCCCCCCTTGCAGAGGTTCCCCTGTACCTGGCTGGTGGAGGTGGGAGGCGGCGATCGGCAGCTATATGGTGTCCACAGGCAGGGGGATCTCCCTGGGACTAGTAGTTCTATCTTCAAATGTATACAGCGGAGAGGGGAGGGGCCTCTGACCTGGGCATCAGCAACAGTGTTCAAGCAGAGTGAAAGTGAAACTGATACCTGCCTGGGTCAGAGGCCCCTCCCTTCTCCTCTCCACTGTATACACTGAGAGTACTACAAACCCCAGGGAGATCCTGCCGCCCACTCAGGCACCATAGAGCTGCCGATCGCCGCCTTCCACCTCCTCCCACCTCTCCTCACTGCACTCTAAACGGCCAGCCAAAGGTGCAGGGGGGGATGCTGGGTCTTGGGCCCCCCCCCCCCCACAGCGGCGGGGCCCTAAGCAGCTTGCATAGTGTGCCTATAGGGCCGATCGGCTCTGCTCCCTCAGATCTACAGCGACTTCACTTCTTAGTGTACTTGTAGTGCAAAGTGGAGTTACCTTTAGTAAATAACCCCCAATGCGCATAGCTAGTACAGATCTGACAGATCGGCATCATGGTGACAACCGTGATCCCTATTAACCGCTTCCCGACCGCCTCACGCCGATATACGTCGGCAGAATGGCGCGGCTGGGCAAAACCACGTACCGGTACGTGGTCCTTTAACATGACTAACATTTAAGATGTCCCAGCCGTGGGTCGCACGCGGCACCGGCGGCGCGCTCGCGACCCGGTCGGGAGCTCCGTGCCCACGGCCGCGGGACCAGCAGACACGATCGCCGCTGGTGTCCCGCGATCGGGTCACAGAGCTGTGTAAACAAACCTCTCCCCGCACTTCCTACACTGACTGTCATTGATCGACTGTTCTCCGTCATCGGGAAAGCCGATCAGTGACGTCAGACGTCAGCCCCACCCCCTAATGTAAAAAAAAAAAACACACGTCACAGACCATAACCCCTCCCCGCCCCCTAGTGGTTAACTCTTTCACTGCCAGTGTCATTTATACAGGAATCAATGCATTTAAATAGCACTGATTGCTGTATAAATGACAATGGTCCCAAAAATGTGTCAAAAATGTCCGATGTGTCCGCCATAATGTCACAGTCACAATAAAAATCACTGATCGCCGCCATTACTAGTAAAAAAAAAAATATTAATAAAAATGCTATAAAACTATCCCCTATTTTGTAAATGCTATAACTTTTGCGCAAACCAATCAATAATCGGTAATTGCGATTTTTTTTACCAAAAATATGTAAAATCCGTATCGGCCTAAACTGAGGAAAAAAAATTTTTTTTATATATTTTTTGGGGATATTTATAGCAAAAAGTAAAAAATATTAAATTTTTTTCAAAATTGTCGCTATATTTTTGTTTATAGCGCAAAAAATAAAAACCGCAGGGGCGATCAAATACCACCAAAAGAAAGCTCTATTTGTGGGAAAAAAGGACACCAATTTTGTTTGGGAGCCACGTCGCATGACCGCGCAATTGCCAGTTAAAGCGACGCAGTTCCGAATCGCAAAAAGAGGCCTGGTCCTTTGGCTGCAAATTGGTCCGGGGCTGAAGCGGTTAAAGAGAAGTGAAATATCTCAGTTGCTAAGATTTAGGTGCATTCTCCTTTAAGTACAGTCAACACTTTTCTTTTCTTACATGTTTGCTAATAATAATTCTCAAGCTACAATGTATTACTTGTATTACAAAACAACTTGTGGTGCTGCAGAGCCACCTAGTGGTTGCTATATATTATTAAAAGACTGTCACATTGACGTCAAGCCACTTCAATTATTTTAATGCCATTCGTCAATTTATATCATAATATATATATTTTTTTTTTCATTGAGAGGCTTAGTTCTCAAGCACAAGTGTAACACTGCGGAATTGCCATTCTTTCACATTAAAGTGATTCTAAAGCCTTAAATTGATTGTAAAGTCTTTTTTTTTTTTTTTGTCAAAAATAACAAACATGTGATACTTACCTCCTCTGTGAAGTTGGTTTTGCACAGAACAGCCCAGATCCTCCTCTTCTCGGGTCCCTCTTCGGTGCTCCTGGCTCCTCCCTCCTGACGAATGCCTCCACAGAAAGCAGCTTGCTATGGGGGCACCCGAGCTGAGCCACAGCTCCCTGTGTCCATTCAGATGTGGAGCCATGACCTGGCCCCCGATCCCTTTCTCTTCTCATTGGCTGACTGAATTTTATTGACAGCAGCGGGAGCCAATGGTGCCGATCTGCTGTCTCAGCCAATGAGGAGGGGAGTCCCGGGCAGCAGAGACACTCCTACAACATCGCTGGACAGAGAGTTGGCTCAGCTAAGTATTAGGGGGGCTGAAGGGGGGCTGTTGCACACAGGAGGATTTTTATCTTAATGCATAGAATGCAGTGGCCGCCCCTGCGTCAGCCCCCCTAATCTACATACAGGGTGCCAGACGCATGGATTCCAATGGGGGGGGGGGATTAAGCACATGATTAGAGCCAGAGGCTCTAATAGGCTTCAAAGAAAGGTGGGCTCCAGGTGCAGAGCACTGCGTTCTGAGAACAACCAGTTGTATGAGAATAGCGAATTAATATTCGCTATTCTCACACTGATCCTCCTCCTTGCCAATCAGGAAGCGGGTCCTGAGACCCATCACCCGATTGGCTGAAAGGACTGGCGATCCTATTGGATGCCTAAGAGGAGGAGACCCATGGCAGAAGCGGCTGTGATGGAGAGGAGGAGGAGACGCCGCCCGTCACACGTAGGAGCGCTGCCCACCCGGAACCTAGATGGGGTAAGTACAGCACTGGATGACCCACTGACCGCGAGACCTCAGCCGCCACTGATAGCATACATTAAGATAAAAAAAACCTTCTGCCTTTACAATCACTTTAATAAATGCATTAAGGTGAAAAACTTACCTAAACCTGCGATGTGCACCAGCGCAGTGGCTCCCGTCGCTGTCTCTCTCATTGGACAGGTTAATAGCAATGGGAGAATTAGCTCCCACTGCTGTCAATCAAATCAGGTGACAGGGGAGCGGGGGGCGGGGCCGGGAGAAAGCATGCAGGGCTTTACCTGGGGGCACCGGATGAAGAGGAGGGGCCAGGAGTGCCAGCGGGGGACCCCAGAAGATGAGGATTGGGGCTGCTCTGTGCATTTTAAAAAAACATTTTTTATGGACAAAAAAATAGAAGCTTTAGAACCATTTTAAAGCCTGAGTTTATTAAGAAAAAATTCAACACAAAAAAAGATCTGAAATTAATCAGAATGTACCAATAATCTTTGATTTTAGCATCCAGCATAGACAAGTAGAAAAAATCATCAAGGAACACTGGGGAATATTAAAAGCCGATCGCATCTGGGACAGGTACTGCCAAACATTCCAAAATGTACTTATAGGAGGGCACTCACCCTTTAGAGATATGATAGCTAAGAAATATGGTAGACCAACCCCCTGAAGAAAGGATTCAGCTTCTTTAAAGGAAAAGGTTTTTATCTTTGTAAAAAGTGCTACACATGCAAGCACACAAAGGAGAATAAAAAAGAAAAAAAGAAGACTTTAATGCTACTTTTACGGGTAGGAACTACAAGATTAAAGTATTTATATCCTGCAAAACGGAGGGCTGTATATGTATTGAAATGTCCAAGCCGCCTCCGATATGTAGGAAAAACAAGAGACTGGAAGCGGCTGAAGGATATCCAAAATATAAAGAAAGGGTATCCAAAGTTCGTCTGAATCATGTTGGATTTACGAAATGCAGACCCTGACACCACTGGGTCATAACGTAGAATTCAACATTAGTTCCTTCATTTCTGATTTTAAAGCACTGCGTCCTCTCATTAAATGTGTTTATAATAATACTCACCACTAATCTCTTGGTTGACTGAGATAACATCTGGTTTATGATTATCATGAGGCGGTAGTTATTAAGTAATACATTCAGCACGGATATCACGTTTTGGGTTTTCATACTTGATCTATATGTACTATATTGATTATTTAGATTGCTTTCCATATTCATGTGTAATTGCTGTGAGAGTTTAATTGATGAGCATCATGTTATTTGAATTGCGGGGTACTGTTTATGTGGATTACTATGGTAACCTCACCTGAGTATAAGTCCTGACAGCGCTCACCCAATCTCCAGCCCTTGAGAAAGTCACGTATTTGTGACGCAACACGTCAGGAGGAGCCGGGTAACGTCACTTCTGGTCGCGGCCGAGAACAGAAGTTTGGAAAAGATAGTGATTGTACCCTGGAGGACTCTCGCTGTTTGTTACGCTCGCTGATGAGTGTTATTTTAAATGTGAGTTTTCACAATTTTTTTTATAACATTTTAAAGAATTACTACACTATATGGATTTTTAGCAATATTACATGTGATGGCGAATTGAGAGGAGAATCTGTGAGCCTTCCATCGCTAAATTGTGTATGAAGACTTTTTAATATCTATAGAAAAGCGCAATGTGACCTGTATGCGATTATGGGTCCACTTTTCAGGTGAGCTGCTACTTTGCACATTGGCGGGGCACAGAATCAGTTGGAGTAAAGTCACATAACTAAAGAATCATTATTGCACCATTACAATACACAGAATCTAATGGGACTTTTTATTAGGAATGCACCAATACCATTTTTTTAATAGCAAGTACGGGTACCGATACCAATTATTGATAGCTACCGCAACTATTTTGTTTACACTTCAGCTGTCAGCAATGGTACAAATCATTGGAAAGTTATTTACAAAATTAAATATTTTTTTTTTTTGCACTTTTTTTCAATGTGAAACCTGTAAACATATGTTAAAGGTGAAAAAAAACAAACAAACAAACAAAAAACTACTGATAATTGCCAGCTTTTTTTTTTTTTTTTTACATTTTAGCTGTCAGTGGGGGATTAACAGTAAAAGAACCGAGCCTGAGAACACGAGTAGCGAATGAATATTCGCTATTCTCACATTTGAATATTTATATATTTTTTAGTATTCTTTGAGGTTTATTTTATTTATAGTTGAATTACTATTTTGCAACTATTTTGATTTATTTAGAGCACTGACCATCCTCCACACGTTCCTTGCCAATCAGGAAGCGGGTCCTCAAGAGACCTTTATAATATTATTTACATCACCTGTCTTCCCTTTTTCAGATTGGCTGAAAGTGACTGGCGATCACCTTTTAGCCATGTATGTCACTTTACTGTAATAACTGCTTCCCTTCTCTGTGACCTGTGGCACTGTAATAGCACCAATCCCGGATGAGCCCCCAAATGTTACAGGATTATCGATGATCTGAGTGCAAGGTATGGCAGCCTGCAATATCTGTATCAAAAAGGAGACACAAAAAACTGTTGCTCACTTGCTTCCCAAGTTTATTGTGTTAAACAGAAATGGATCACATTACACAGAAGATCACTTTCTTTATGCAGTGCAGGCCACATGGAAAAGCACATCAATTTGTGTTAGCGAGCTACCAGTACTAACATTTAAGATACTAACAGAGAAAGTGAATGTCAGAATAAACACAAAACTGAACAAAGATAGAATAAACAAAGTGCGATAGACCTGCCTTGTGAGCTGTGTCTGTAGTAAATACCCCGTACACCTGCAATAAAAAAGAAGAATCAGATTTAGCACCTTCACCTACATGTGCTGTAAATTGCCCCCAGCATTGCGCCTGTTTCTTCTTGCTGGAGCCCCTGAGCAGCAGTACATTATAAAGTGGAACTAAACCCATCGATCCAACGTTTAAAAAAAATTGTTAGCAATCACGGAATTCCAGGAATGTAACTGTCACATTTGCTTGTGTCCTTAATCAAACTGTCAAACCATCAAACGGCTGGTGTCATAACTGATCACATGTGCAACACAATGGCAGTTGCAGATCAAACAGAAGCAGCTTCCTTATCAGTAAAGGATAGAAGGGTTTAATTCAAGGCTGTGAGCAGGTCGGCCTCTACAAACTCGGCAGTGCCTAAAAATGCCTAAAATGGAGAGCAACTGAGCATGTGCAGAGAAGGGCGAGGCATTGCATTACTGGATTTTAAACAGTAGACACTTATTTTTGATGGTTTACATAGCTATACCTGCAGGCAGACGTGATCTAGCAGGACTTAAAGTAGTTGTAAAGTCTTTTTTTTTTTTAAAATAACAAACGTGTTATACTTACCTACTCTATGCAGTTGGTTTTGACAAGAGCAGCCCAGATCCTCCTCTTCTCGGGTCTCTCTTTTGTGCTCCTGGCCCCTTCCTCCTGTTGAGTGCCCCCACAGCAAGCTGCTTGCTATGGGGGCACCCAAGCCGAGTCACAGCTCCCTATGGGGGCACCCAAGCCGAGTCACAGCTCCCTGTGACCATTCAGACACTGAGCCACGACCCGGCCCCACCTTCTCTCTCTTCTGATTGGCTGACTGATATTGATTGACAGCAGCAGGAGCAAATCACGCTGTGCTGCTGTCTCAGCCAATGAGGAGGGGAGTCCTGGGCAACTTAGACACTCCTGCGACATCGCTGGATAAAGATGGGCTCAGGTAAGTATTAGCGGCGCTGAGGGGGGCTGCTGCACACAGAAGGTTATTTATCTTAATGCATTAGGATAAAAAAAACTTCTGCCTTTACAATCCCTTTAATTTTCTAACCAATTTCACTTTAACTGTGGGTCTGTGACCCGCTCACCATTCTCTCTCTCACTGGAATCCTCCTGTGACAGTTGGTTGGAATGATGGAGGGACCCTTTGGTTGTTGACGGCTACTTGCGGCAGGAAAGAGGACAAATACGTTGGTGGTTCTTCCAGCTTGCCCAAACATCAGTGGCCTGGGCCACAAACTGGCAATTCAGAACAGGCCAGTCCAGCCACCTGGATCAGGATGCACAGCTCAGCCAGCACAGCACAGAGCTTTGTGTAGGGGACAGAGAGATCATTTGACCTATCATCTGATGTTTATTGTTGTAAGATCCTCACAGTTTATGGATTAAACTTCATAAGATCTTCAAGGTGTCATCCGGATTGAGTCACTGTCTGCTAATTCAGCTAAGATTGGGTTATCGATATCTCATCACAACTGCTACTTTTGGACATGGTTTTTCCCTGCGCTGAGATGAGACCTTGATTGCTAGATTTCCATTGTCATTACTGCTGCATACTGCTTTGTGACCTATTGTAGGTCGAAGCAGGGAGGTGAGAGGCCATTCTATTCATGGTGAAGGGACCACTGGCACTGAGCATTGTGTTTCCTGGATTTGCTATCACCCCACTGGAAGGATTCAAGTGTTTCTTTCTGCACATGCACTTTCTTGGAAGAACTGAAATATTAGTTCCCCATCAGGTCCCCTTTACTTTTGATTGACAGAGCACAACATGCCAACCTCAGTTCGGGCACTGACAGTTTTGTGTACTTGGACAGGTACATGAATCAAACTCAAGCATCAACACTTTGGTGCTTCACCCTGATGAAATTGTAAAGGGTGTCCCTTTACAGTTGTCCCTCCTAAAGGGACACCCTTTATGAGTGCCCCAGCTTATGTTATGTAGGTATCTATTCAACCATAGGTTCCCTCTCCCTGCTAATGGACCTTGGGTAGAACCTGAAGTGTCCATCTATCTTTACGTTTAAAAATTTAAGAATTAAATCGTGGTCGGGCAGCCAGGATTTCCCATTATGTACAAGTATACAGAGCATACTTGCATCCAGGGGTGTAACTATAGGGGGTGCAGCAGTCGCGAGCGCAACCGGGCCCTGTGCTGCAAGGGGCCCATGTGGCCCCCTCTACATATGGCCGGTGGCAGCATAGGCGGTTAGGCACCGGGCGCACGAGTGGCTGGAGGTGGGGGTGACTAGTAGAGCTCCATGCTCGACTACCACACTGGCTGCTCTTTAGTTGTGCATTCCCAACACAACCTGTGTCCTCTGCCGCTCCTCTGGGTCCCCCTCTCCTGCTCCATGCAGTGCTGCTCAGTCCGGTGTCTGTCCTCCCCAGCCAGAGTCCCACCCCCTGAGTCCGGCTCACACTGCACTGCATGCTTCTCCCGGGCAAACAAACTTTAAGCAAACAGATGCAGTGCAGCCCTATGAGAGCCGGCTCCCCAAAGGACACTGCAGGCTTGTCTGGCAGCACCCCCCCTCCTCCCCCCATCATACACAGATGTTGACAGGTCTTTCTGGGAGATATGTCCCCTAAGGACAGGGACCCTATCTCCCCTGGGGACAGGGCCCAGTTCTCCCTAAAGGACAGGGACCCCATTTCCTTTGGGGACAAGGACCCCATCTCCTCTGGGGACAGGGCCCACTTCTTCCCAGAGGACTCAGAGGGAAGGGCCTCGGCTGGGGTTCAGGGGGGCCCTTCATGGTTTCTTGCACCGGGGCCCTGAAGGTTCTAGTTACACCACTGCTTGCATCTTACGACTTATTCACATCTGGGCCTGCTCTCTTCCAGCAATGTGAGGTCCAGGATCCCCACATGCACTCCACAACCCCCCCCCCACTGTCACCATGTTTTTCTCCCCTTCTTCTAGATACACCAGCTTGCTTCACTGACTGAGCAGGAACTGATTATGTTTGCATATGCATGCTGGGGTTACATTAGCCTGGCACCTGGATCCATGGAAGGACATATGCAGTACAGTGTAAAGTCCCAGCATCTTGAAAATATTGGGACTGTACACTGTACTACACATGCACAGAAGTCAGTATACAGAGAGTCCCGGAGCAGAAGGAGACAAAAGAATTGGCGTAGGGACGGCATGACAGGTGTGGACAGGACAGTCATGCTTAGGAAAGGAAAATATGTCCCCTTTAAAAAAGGGGGAGTGGCCGGAGAAGGGGAGGCGCTCGGGTCAGTAAGCTGGAGGAAGGAAGGGATCTGACATCACTAGTGAGCGGCGGAGGAGAAAATTCCCACCCACCCTCCCGAGTTAGGTTAATTATAATGTGGGCTGTTGAGGACAGCCGGTGCAGTGTGTGATATGGACATAACACGGTTGGTACCCATCGGTGGTAGGGGGTTATCTGGTATCTTACAGTTATGAAGGGTTAACCAGGAAGGGGTAAACGGTAGGTCACTTCGAAGGTTGAATACCGTCTCTGAGTCCGGGGGCTTGCGACGGGAGGCCTAAAGTTTAAAATAAGTTTGTTGCGGTGACCAGGGGTGTGTCTTACCCTCGAAGACCCCAAAAAGAGGATATAAGTTGATTGAGAGGGCAGTGATTGGGTCTTTGGAGGAGGAGAAGATGGATGTTATATGTATATAACATGGTTGGTACCCATCTGTGTATGGGGTTAACATGGTTGGTACCCATCTGTGGATGGGGTTAACATTTTTGGTACCCATCTGTGGATGGGGTTAACATGGTTGGTACCCATCTGTGGATGGGGTTAACATTTTTGGTACCCATCTGTGGATGGGGTTAATATGGTTGGTACCCATCTGTGGATGGGGTTAACATGGTTGGTACCCATCTGTGGATGGGGTTAACATGGTTGGTACCCATCTGAGGATGGGGTTAACATGGTTGGTACCCATCGGTGGTATGGGGTTAACATGGTTCGTACCCATCTGTTGTATGGGGTTATCAGGTACCTTCCGGTTAACGAGGGGTTAACCAGGAAGGGGAAAATGGTAGGTCACTGCGAAGGTTGAGTACCGTCTCTGAGTCCGGGGGCTTGCGACTGGAGGCCTAAAGTTAAAAGAAGTTTGTCGCAGTGACCAGTGGTGGGTGTTACCCTTGAAGACACCAAAAAAGTACATAAAAAGTTGGTTAAGAGTTATTTAAATATTTATTTAATTTATGAAAATTATTAATAAATAGGCTGTCAAGGCCATTTACTCCATAATCTTGTCACGTCATTTGTGGGGGGAGTTGGAGGGATTAGATTCTATGTCTAACGGGTGACGTAAGTGACTGAGTTAGGTCCTTCACATGTCAAGATTTTAAATAAAATTGGCAGTGGGTAAGTAAAAAATGTTTTTTGCCCCAAAAGACTTATAGATCCTCTTCCTTCAAAAGACCCTCCCTACTGGAAATACTTTGTTTAAAAGGTTTACATCCACTTTAAATGGGACTTTTACTAGGCAGTTATCAAGAGGTTGAAGAAGGGATTGGTTAAATCTCCCAGGGAGGAAGGAAACAACTTTAATCCTATTCCAAATTCAGCTTTTCAGGCAGAGATAGGTTTGGATTCTGGGAATCAGCCTGGCTCCCAGGAGATCAGCTGTTTGCGTCCCGTCTTTTTTCAGAAGACATCTGTGCGCTCTCGAGACCAGTCTGGGAGCAATCAGATGCTTTATTTGCAACACTAGGCTGTCATTATTCCTGATGAGCTGTTTGTGGCACCATCTAAAGGGCTCTATAGAGACCTCTTATTTCTGGCACTGCGGCTTCTGAATTAGGCTCTGCCGCGTCATGTATAGCTAAGACGTCAGAGGTACCGGGAGCCCCATTCATGGCCCGGGTGGTGAAAGTAAAGGGCTCCTAGCAGTGAAAAAGATATGAATAGTTCAGTCATCCATTTAATCATCTCAGAAAATAATGTCTTGCAGTTGGAGGCCACGTTCTACAGGAAATGTTATTTTAGGTGAATCTCATGATGTAGGTTACACTTTCTCTCTTTGTTTGTGTACATGGTGGGCAACAGCAATGTAAAAGCTTTCCTGATAATCGGTAATCCAGAGAAAGTCAAAGCAAAAAGCCCAACAGGTCTTCTGCCTAACAAAACAACAAACAAAACAAACCTATCCCATTTGGACTTTGCACATGGTCTTGCTCTGTGTAAGGTGGCTTATGGGGGGGGGGGGGGGGGGGGGTGTCACCACGCATTCTATATCTCCATTTTAATTAATGACTTTAAATGTCCTATTGTTATTGTTATGATTAATGTTTTTTTTATTTTTATTTGTAGTATAATGATCTTTGTTCATATGTATGAAAAAAATCTCCTGAAGAAGGCGTGACTATTTCCGTGAAACATGTCGAGCATGCCAATGTACAGTTGTTATAGGGTGAATTGGTAATATCAGCCTTTCCAGTGTCACCTTATCTGTGAATTTACAGAGTTACATACCCTTCTCTTTTTTTCTTTTAAATAAACTATGTATGTTTTTAATATGTTGTTGTAAATGAAATAAAATTCTACTTTTTATACCTATTCTGTGTATCCCAAGCGTTTGTATGGTACCATAAAAATCCATTGTGGCCTCAACTCAAATTTATTTATACATGACTGTTAGGACGCAGGTACCCTTCACCTTTTTCTTTATATTTACAAAATCTTTTTGGCACTCCATTTAACAAACAAAACAAAAAGAGTGGTATGAACTTTGGGGGGACCCCCATGCAAAAATCAATAAATAAAATGGTGTAGGGGCCGCTGATTGGGGTTAGCTCCTAACTGTCCCTGATTTCGAGCTACTGTCCCTGATTTGGGACAAAGTCCCTGTGTCCCTTTTCATTTTGGTCTGATCTATATAGTTGTATAGAAAATGCACTATTTTTATCTTTCAAAATGTGTTTCCCAGTGCTAAACCTTTCATCCAATTTTTAAATTGCTGCATTTGTAAATGTCAACAGTCAGTAAAGGAATAGTAGTGGTAAAAAAAGCACTAATCTTTTTTTTTTTTTTTTTTTTTTTTGCACAATTCTCCTTTAACCACTTCAGCACTGGGCCATTTTACACCCTTCCTTACCAGAGCACTTTTTGCGATTCGGCACTGCGTCGCTTTAACTAACAATTGTGCGGTCGTGCGACGTTACACCCAAACAAAATTGACGTCCTTTTTTTCCCACAAATAGAGCTTTCTTTTGGTGGTATTTGATCGCCCCTGCGGTTTTTATTTTTTGCGCTATAAACAAAAGAATAGCGACAATTTTGAAAAAAAACACAATATTTTTTACTTTTTGCTATAATAAATATCCCATTTTTTTTAAAAAAAAAAACTATTTTTTTACTCAGTTTAGGCCGATACATATTCTTCTACATATTTTTGGTAAAAAAAATCGCAATAAGCGTATATTGATCGGTTTGCGCAAAAGTTATAGCGTCTACAAAATAGGGGATAGATTTATTGCATTTTTTTTTTTTTTTACTAGTAATGGCGGCGATCTGCGATTTTTTTTTTCGTGACTGCGACATTGCGGCGGACACTTCGGACACTTTTGACACATTTTTGGAACCATTCACATTTACACAGCGATCGTTGCTATAAAATTGCATTGATTACTGTGTAAATGTGACTGGCAGGGAAGGGGTTAACACTAGGGGGCGCTGCAGGGGTTAATGTGTTCCCTATAGGAGTGATTCTAACTGTGGGGGGAGGGGACTCAAGGGGAGGAGACCGATCATGTGTTCTCTCGTACTGGGATCACATGATCGGTCTCCTCTCCGCTGACAGGACGTGGAGCTGTGTGTTTACACACGCAGCTCCACGGTCCCGCATGGTCCCGTTGTTTTAACGGGTCCCGAGCGACGCCGCGCGTGCGCGCCCCCCAGGCGGCCGGGAATGGGAGGACGTCCTATGACGCCCACACAGGATGGGAGATCCACTTTGTGGGCGTCATATGACTATGGGCGGGTAGGGAAGTGGTTAAGGGGGGTGTGGCAGGGTGTGTGTCTTACGCCTACATACTGTATGCTTGTGGGGCAGCAGTGTGGTTGTTTGTCACCTCCTCCATGTTTTCCCATTAACTCATTGGGCGTCAAGTGCTGGGTCACATGGAAGGCCTACCCCACGTCAGTTCTTCTGGGTTACGTTAGGCACTTGGTTGCAGAGTCACTTCACACACACATACGGGGTACCTTTGCTTCGTGCCCTCTTCACCAATGCCTTGGGACAAGGCTGAAGCTGCCGTGGGGGAATACTCTACACTTAGAGATGAACGTACACCAGGTACACTGTGTCATGGTTATGCAATAGAGTTGTCTGCTTACCTGTCTCCATGTGTTCATCTCTAGAGACCAGCCAACCATCACCTGACTGCTTTTATAATCCCTCCTCTGGCAGGGCTCCACCCTAGCTCCTGCCTCCTATCAGAGGACTCTATATTAACCTGTGCACTGCAGGCCAACCCTGCTGATCAACCTTTGTGTGTTTGGCTTTCTGTTACCTGCCGTGTGCTCGGCTGTTGTTCTGTTATCGATTTTGGCGTGTCCCTGACTATCCCTGTTTGCCTGTGACCCTGACCTTCTGGCGTGTCCCTGACTATCCCTGTTTGCCTGTGACCCTGACCTTCTGGCGTGTCCCTGACTATCCCTGTTTGCCTGTGACCCTGACCTTCTGGCGTGTCCCTGACTATCCCTGTTTGCCTGTGACCCTGACCTTCTGGCGTGTTCCTGACTATCCCTGTTTGCCTGTGACCCTGACCTTCTGGCGTGTCCCTGACTATCCCTGTTTGCCTGTGACCCTGACCTTCTGGCGTGTCCCTGACTATCCCTGTTTGCCTGTGACCCTGACCTTCTGGCGTGTCCCTGACTATCCCTGTTTGCCTGTGACCCTGACCTTCTGGCGTGTCCCTGACTATCCCTGGTTGCCTGTGACCCTGACCTTCTGGCGTGTCCCTGACTATCCCTGTTTGCCTGTGACCCTGACCTTCTGGCGTGTCCCTGACTATCTCTGTTTGCCTGTGACCCTGACCTTCTGGCGTGTCCCTGACTATCCCTGTTTGCCTGTGACCCTGACCTTCTGGCGTGTCCCTGACTATCCCTGGTTGCCTGTGACCCTGAACCTTTGGCGTGTACCTTGCTGTCCTTGTCTGCTTGTGGCCCTGACCTTGGCTCATCCCTCACTATCCCTGTCCTCCTGTTGCCTACTGTGGGTGTGAGCTGGGGGACCCTGGGGATCGCGACCTGGAGCCAGTTGCAGCCCAGTCCATCCTCACCACTAGAGGCTCTGGTGAACACCAGCTGGCTCTTAGACTCCGCGCCCCAGGGAATCTTACGCTCTAACCCCGGTGGGATCCGTCTTGGTGTCCGCCGGCCCTGTCTTCCGTATCACCTTGACTCCCGTCCGCTGCAGTCAGCCATAGGGTCCACTACCTTGCGGTGCACTCCTGATCCCTACGGTGTGCATCTGTCACCTAGCCTCAGGGTGACCTGACACACTGTAACTGTTCTCTAGTTTAACTCTCAGTTCCTTGTGACAAGGTACACCTTCTCTGTAATGTGCATTTAGGAGGGACACTCTGAGCCTTGTCCACAACCACCTGTCCAGTGCATGGAGTGGGCCCCTCCATGCACTCTGCAAGGCCTCCACACAGGCACTCAGCTAAACTTTCAAACTTCCATAGCTCTGTACAGCATGGGGAACCTCTGCAGTGTAATCCGCTCCCGTCGCGTTGGGAGACAGACAGCTGACGGAAGGAGTGCCGACAACATCTTCCTCATTGCTAGAGGCCTTGCCACCTATAACAGGTACACGCTATCGACAGGCTGCTTGTTACACTTACATTACTCTTGGCAACCACGTATATCTTCACATTACTCCATTCCACGCGAATACCTTCATACCCCAATGTGTTGAGACCAACTTGTTAATTGTGTGTTTGCTGGTTACTTGCAATTGAGCTTTGTTCCCTCTTCTATTGGCATTGACGCAGACACCGCTGAATCCCTGGGTTGTTGGGTGACCAGTTAGGCATCTCTCATATGTCTGCAGGTCCTACATGTAGCACTACCCCCACAGGGGCTGTAGATGACTGGTTTCCCCACTCCTGCACAGCCAGGCAACAAGCATTTTCCACAATTTCAAGGATACAGGAAGTGGGACTTTTAAGGGGCCAATTAAATAAACAATATTTTTGTATTTTTATTTTACATTTTTTAAATATACATTTTATTGGATTAACAATATATTTAAAAAATACATTCAATAATCAATTGTATAAATTTCATACACCATTGCAGCCACTTGTACTCAACATGTTTTGCTCTAAAGGAGCTTCTTCAGGAGTTTTTATAGTGCTGCATGAAGTTTAATACTGCAAAGAGAATACACGATATTAACATCATTGATAACAATAAAACTGTTGCAATATAATTACAGTAATTCATTTACATTTCAAAACATAGGAATTATTATCAGGCCGAGAGGAAAAGCTACTAATCAATTCTTGAGACGATCAAATAAATCTTCCAAAATTTGGGTTAAGATCAAACATTGCAACCATAGGGAGAGAAGGCTTCTTTAAAACTATATAAAGGAATTATTTTAAAGGAATTTCCTCATTTCAAAAGAAATAAAGTACTTAATTTCTTTTGAAATGAGGAAATTCATTGGCCGGATTTAATATATTCAGATGACTAAGGTAATTTCTTACATTTGGACGAATTAGTTACTGTATGTCTATATTAACCGCTTCCCGACCGCCCACTGCATATATACGTCAGCAGAATGGCACGGGCAGGCAAAACCACGTACCTGTATGTGGCCCTTTAAATGCCTGCCCGTGGGTCGCGACCCGGTCGGGAGCTCCGTGACCCCGTCCGCGGGACCAGCGGACCCGATCGCCGCTGGTGTCCCGCGAACGGGTTACGGAGCTGAAGAATGGGGAGAGGTCTGTGTAAACAAACCTCTCCCCGCGCTTCCTACTCTGCCTGTCATTGATTGGCTGTTCCCGGTCATCGGGAAAGCCGATCAATGACGTCAGACGTCAGCCCCGCCCCCTAATGTAAAAAAACACAACACGTCAGAGCCCATAACCCCTCCCCCTAGTGGTTAACTCTTTCACTACAACTGTCATTTATACAGGAATCAATGCATTTAAATAGCATTGATTGCTGTATAAATGACAATGGTCCCAAAAATGTGTCAAAAATGTCCGATGTGTCCGCCATAATGTCGCAGTCACAATAAAAATCGCTGATCGCCGCCATTACTAGTAAAAAAAAAAAAAATTAATAAAAATGCTATAAAACTATCCCCTATTTTGTAAACGCTATAACTTTTGCGCAAACCAATCAATTGCTAATTGCGATTTTTTTTTTACCAAAAATATGTAGAAGAATATGTATCGGCCTAAACTGAGGAAAAAAATAAAATTTTATATATTTTTTGGGGATATTTATTATAGCAAAAAGCAAAAAATATTGCATTTTTTTTCAAAATTGTCGCTCTATTTTTGTTTATAGCGCAAAAAATTAAAACCGCAGGGGCGATCAAATACCACCAAAAGAAAGCTCTATTTGTTGGAAAAAAAGGACGCCAATTTTGTTTTGGAGCCACGTCGCACGACCGCGCAATTGTCAGTTAAAGCGACGCAGTGCCGAATCGCAAAAAGGGGCCTGGTCCTTTGGCTGCCAATTGGTCCGGGGCTGAAGTGGTTAAATATTCTTTTTACTGTAACGGTACCTAGAATAATTCCTTTAAAATAATTCCTTTATATAGTTTTAAAAAAGCCTTCTCTCCCTATGGTTGCAATGTTTGGTGTTAACTGGAAGGATTTACCCCCTTAATGACCAGGCCATTTTTTGCGATACGGCACTGCAGCACTTTAACTGACAATTGCGCGGTCGCGTGACGTTGCAGCCAAACAAAATTGATATCCTTTTTTTCCCCACAATCAGAGATTTCTTTTGGTGGTATTTGATCATCATTTTTTTTTTTTTTTTTGCGCTATAAACAAGAAAAGACTGCTAATTTTGAAAAAAAAAAAAAATATTTTTAACTTTTTACTATAATAAATATCCCAAAAAAAAATGTCTTCATCAGTTTAGGCCAATATATATTCTGCTACATATTTTTAGTAAAAAAAAATAAAAATCGCAATAAGCGTATATTGATTGGTTTGCGCAAAAGTTATAGCGTCTACAAAATAGGGGATAGAGTTATGGCATTTTTATTATTATTTTTTTACTAGTAATGGCGGTAATCAGCGATTTTTAGAGGGACTGCGACATTACGGAGGACAGATCGGACACTTTTTGGGGACCAGTGACATTTATACAACAATCAGTGCTATAAAAATGCACTTATTACTGTATAAATGACATTGGCAGGGAAGGGGTTAACACTAGGGGGTAATCAAGGGGTTAAATGTGTCCTAGGGAGGTGTTTCTAACTGTGAGGGAGTCTACTGACTGGGAGTAGCGAGAGATCACTGTTCCTGATAACTAGGATCCCTCTCGCTACTTCCCTGTCAGAATAGGGATCTGCTTTGTTTACACTGGCAGATTCCCGTTCTGGCTCTCTGTGGAGCGATCGCGGGTGGCCGGCGGACATCTGGGCCACACGCATCGGCGCCGTCACAGCCCCGTGGGCTCCCGCTGTATTTATTGCACAAAGCTCCGTACCGGTACAGTGATTCGCGAAATAGAGCCGCCCTGCCGCAGTGTAACTGCAGTTGCTGGTCGGCAAGTGGTTAAAGCGGAGCTCCACCCAAAAGAGGAAGTTCCGTTTTAAGGCCTCCTCCACCACTCTTGTTTGTCAAATTGAGCTTTTGGGGAGGAAGGGGGAGTGGATACCCGATTTTGACAGGTACCCATTCCCACTCCAATCGCCTAGGCGATCGGAAGCAGATGTTCTCCTTCCTCCCCCCCTCCCTCCCGAAGTCTTCTGGGACACATGACAGGTCCCAGAAGACTGCGGGACCAGTCAAAATGCACAGTGCCGCCCGTGCATGCGCAGTGGGCACCCGTCAGTGAAGCCGCAAGCTGTCACAGCCGGGTGCCCATAGTAAAGATGCTGGCACCAACGAAGGAGGACACAGGGACAAAACGGCATGCAGACACCTTTACCCTTTCCATTCTACATCCAAGGCTTCCCTTGAGAGACACCTTGCCGGTTGCCATTGCATAGCAACATCTTGGGCCCCTTCATAGTTAGCTGAAAATCTTAGACACCTTACATCAAGGACTCCTCCCCCCAAAAAAGTTTATAACATCTGCTCATCTTAAAGGGGAACTCTTATGCCCCATACACACGGTCGGATTTTCCAACGGAAAATGTCCTATCGGACCATGTTGTCGGAAATTCCGACCGTGTGTGGGCTCCATCGGACTTTTTCCGTCGGAATTTCTGACGGAAAAAGTTTGAGATCCTGCTCTCAAATTTTCCGTCAACAAAGTCCTATCGGACTTTTTCCGATCGTGTGTAGCGAATTCCGAAGGACAAAGTGCCACGCATGCTCAGATCACATTACAAGACCAAAGCTATTGGCTACTAGCCTCTACGTAGTCCCGTCGTACGCAACGAACGTCACCACGTTCAGGATGATCGGATTTTCCGACAACTTTGTCCGACCGTGTGTATGCAACACCAGTGTCAGACAAAATCCGTTGGAAAAGATCCGACGGATTTTGTGGTCGGAATTTCTGACCGTGTGTACGGGGCATAATTCAGGTTTCGCTTGTTGTGTTTTTCACATATTGGGTTTTCATGTATTGTGCCTTCTATTCCGTTTGGCCCCGTGGCATCAGGGTTTAGAGGGAGCTGTTTGGAAAAAAAGTATTTTTCTGCCTCTCATTCCTGGGGTCATAGGTTCTCCTAGGGCCCTTTGGTCATCATTACTGCCTGATTTACCATTATTGCCATTTCTTTGTATATTCTCTGGAATCCTGTTTAATGCTAAAGTTCGCAATTTGAGGAATATTTACATTCTTCTTTCTTTGGTTGACTCAGAAACATCTAGTAAAATGCTCATTTGCCATTTATGTTGTTTCTCTGGTGTCTTTTGCAAGTATATCCTCTCTTCGAATGTCAGAACTCTGGGTGTAAGAGGTGTTAGGAGGCTTGCAAGGTCAGGGCAACCTTTGGGGACAGTCACCTTCCAACGGTCCTTACGGGAATGGTGCCACATAATAATGACCCCTGATCTCTGTGTTACTAAGTTAATACTGACCTTTGAACTCTGTGTTACTCCTGACCCCTGCACTCTGCCTTACATACTACTCACCTCTGAACTCTGTGTTGCTTACTACTGACCCCTGTACCCTGCCTTGTATACTCCTGACCCCTGCACACTGCCTTACATACTACTCACCTCTGAACTCTGTGTTGCATACTACTGACCCCTGAGCTCTGCCTTGTATACTCCTGACCCCTGCACACTGCCTTACATACGACTCACCTCTGAACTCTGTGTTGCTTACTACTGACCCCTGTGCTCTGCCTTGTATACTCCTGACCCCTGCACACTGCCTTACATACTACTCACCTCTGAACTCTGTGTTGCTTACTACTGACCCCTGTGCTCTGCCTTGTATACTCCTGACCCCTGCACACTGCCTTACATACTACTCACCTCTGAACTCTGTGTTGCTTACTACTGACCTCTGTGCTCTGCCTTGTATACTCCTGACCCCTGCACACTGCCTTACATACTACTCACCTCTGAACTCGGTGTTGCTTACTACTGACCCCTGTACTCTGCCTTGCATACTCCTGACCCCTGCATACTGCCTTACATACTACTCACCTCTGAACTCTGTGTTGATTACTACTGACCCCTGTGCTCTGCCTTGTATACTCCTGACCCCTGCACACTGCCTTACATACTACTAACCTCTGAACTCGGTGTTGCTTACTACTGACCCCTGTGCTCTGCCTTGCATACTCCTGACCCCTGCACACTGCCTTACATACTACTCACCTCTGAACTCTGTGTTGCTTACTACTGACCCCTGTGCTCTGCCTTGTATACTCCTGACCCCTGCACACTGCCTTACATACTACTCACCTCTGAACTCTGTGTTGCTTACTACTGACCCCTGTGCTCTGCCTTGTATACTCCTGACCCCTGCACACTGCCTTACATACTACTCACCTCTGAACTCTGTGTTGCTTACTACTGACCCCTGTACCCTGCCTTGTATACTCCTGACCCCTGCACACTGCCTTACATACTACTCACCTCTGAACTCTGTGTTGCTTACTACTGACCCCTGTGCTCTGCCTTGTATACTCCTGACCCCTGCACCCTGCCTTACATACTACTCACCTCTGAACTCTGTGTTGCTTACTACTGACCCCTGTGCTCTGCCTTGTATACTCCTGGCCCCTGCACACTGCCTTACATACTACTCACCTCTGAACTCTGTGTTGCTTACTACTGACCCCTGTGCTCTGCCTTGTATACTCCTGACCCCTGCACACTGCCTTACGTACTACTCACCTCTGAACTCTGTGTTGCTTACTACTGACCCCTGCACTTTGCCTTATATACTACTGATCCCTGAACTCTGAATTACTTACTCATGTCCCCTCAATACCTTGCATAAAGCATGCTGCATGCTAATGATCTTTGGTGTCGTCCATGTTGTTCAGGTAGTTCTTCACCTCACCAAGGATGCCTACCATTACTTGATAATAAAAATAATTGAATGATAAAAAGGCACACTTTAAAAAAAAAAAAAAAAAGTATGCTGTTGCTAAACGTTGCCTGTAATGTATTACTACAAAAAATAAAGTGCAGCGCTAGGTATAAACACAAGATGATCCTGTGCAGAAAAGCAGATATGGAAGTAAATGTATCACTGTATTATTAAAGTGCAATAATACCATAAACAATAAATAGCATAAATTCAAATAAAGTGTAACTATACAGGGCACATATAATGAATTGTATTGTACGCAACCAAAATATTTCGTTTTAGTGCGATCCCACCGCAACAAAAGCAAGATGAAAACAAAGTTGCATAAAAAACGCACAAAGGTGCAAACAATAGGCAAATATAAAGTGCAACACTAAAGGCCCATACACACGATCGGACTTTTTGACAACAAACATGCAAATTAGCTGTTTTGGACCAACATCCGACCGTGTGTACGCTCCATCGGACCAACTTTTTCAGTTTTCATCGGACTTTTGTTGGCTGTGCGAACGGACCAACTTTCTGCCAACAAAAGTCCGATGGAGCAAAGTCCGACCGTGTGTACACAAAACCATCTGACTTTTGTACAAACCAATGCAGAACCAATGCAGAACCAATGCAAAAGATCAGACAACAATACAGAAGTTGACCAAAGGTGGCGGTAAAGAGCAGAAAAACCAAGTGATTTGGTGAAAGTTGGCTGAAAAAGTCCTGCCGTGTGTATGCAATACCAACTTGGGGCCAACGCCCTTTGGACAAAAATCCACGGGAAAGTTGGTCCACGGTCCGATCATGTGTATGAGGCTTCATACAAGTTGGTATTGCATACACACGGCAGGACTTTTTCAGCCAACTTTCACCAAATCACTTGGTTTTTCTGCTCTTTACCGCCACCTTTGGTCAACTTCTGTATTGTTGTCTGATCTTTTGCATTGGTTCTGCATTAGTTTGTACAAAAGTCCGTTGGTTTTGTGTACACACGGTCGGACTTTGGTCCATCGGACTTTTGTTGGCAGAAAGTTGGTCCGTTCGCACAGCCAACAAAAGTCTGATGAAACCTGGAAAAAGTTGGTCTGATGGAGCGTACACACAGTCGGATGTTGGTCCAAAACAGCTAATTTGCATGTTGGTTGTCAAAAAGTCTGATCGTGTGTATGGGCCTTTAAACGTCACTACGTTCATGTTTGTTGCCTAAAAAGTCTAATCGTGTGTATGCAATACAAACTTGGGGCTGACGCCCTTTGGACAAAAATCCACAGGAAAGTTGGTCCACGGTCTGATCGTGTGTATGAGGCTTATGAGGCTTAAAGCCTCATACACACGATCGGACCGCGGACCAACTTTTCCGTAGATTTTTGTCCAAAGGGCGTTGGCCCCAAGTTGGTATTGCATACACACGGCAGGACTTTTTCAGCCAACTTTCACCAAATCACTTGGTTTTTCTGCTCTTTACCGCCACCTTTGGTCAACTTCTGTATTGTTGTCTGATCTTTTGCATTGGTTCTGCATTAGTTTGTACAAAAGTCCGTTGGTTTTGTGTACACACGGTCGGACTTTGGTCCATCGGACTTTTGTTGGCAGAAAGTTGGTCCGTTCGCACAGCCAACAAAAGTCTGATGAAACCTGGAAAAAATTGGTCCGATGGAGCGTACACACGGTCGGATGTTGGTCCAAAACAGCTAATTTGCATGTTTGTTGTCAAAAAGTCTGATCGTGTGTATGGGCCTTAAGTTTGGGCACAAAAAGACTCTAAAGCCTCATACACACGATCAGACTTTGTACAAACTTTCCCGTGGATTTTTGTACAAAGGGCGTCGGCCCTGAACTTGTATTGCATACACACAGCAGGACTTTTTCAGCCAACTTTCACCAAATCATGTGGTTTTTCTGCTCTTTACCGCCACCTTTGGTCAACTTCTGTATTGTTGTCTGATCTTTTGCATTGGCTCTGAGCATGTGTGTTTGTACTTTGTACAAAAGTCCGATGGTTTTGTGTACACACAGCAGGACTTTGCTCCATCAGACTTTTGTTGGCAGAAAGTTGGTCCGTTCGCACAGCCAACAAAAGTCAGATGAAAACTGAAAAAGTTGGTCCAATGGAGCGTACACACGGTCGGATGTTGGTCCAAAACAGCTAATTTGCATGTTTGTTGTCAAAAAGTCCAATTGTGTGTACGGGCCTTAAAGCCTCACACACAATCGGACTTTGTACAAACTTTCCCGTGGATTTTTGTCCAAAGGGCGTTGGCCCCAAGTTGGTATTGCATACACACGATCGGACTTTTTAGGCAACAAACATGAACGTAGTGACGTTTCAACGTACTGAGGACACTTCAAAAGAGGACGTTCAAATACTGCAGCGCCACCTTTGGTCAACTTCTGTATTGTTGTCTGATCTTTTGCATTGGTTCTGAGCATGCGTGTTTGTACTTTGTACAAAAGTCCGATGGTTTTGTGTACAGACGATCGGACTTTGCTCCATCAGACTTTTGTGGGCAGAAAGTTCGTTCCGTTCGCACAGCCAACAAAAGTCTGATGAAAACTGAAAAAGTTGGTCCGATGGAGCGTACACACGGTCGGATGTTGGTCCAAAACAGCTAATTTGCATGTTTGTTGTCAAAAAGTCCGATCGTGTGTATGGGCCTTTAGCATGAGAACATATGTGAAGAAAGATATTTAGTTTTAGTGCGATCCCATGCGACAAATGCAAGATGAAAACAAAGGCACATACAAAACGCACAAAAGTGCAAACAATATGCAAATTGTAAAGTGCAACACTAAGTTTGAGCACAAAAAGACTCTGTGCATGAAAACATAAGTGAATAAAATATAACACAATAATGAATGTGTAATGTAACCATAATCTTAAGTAACATAAATTCCAATAAAGTGCAACTTTTACAGTGCAAATGTGATGGATTGTGTTATATACAACAAAAATATTTAATTTAGTGCAATCCCATGCGACAATGCAGAATGAAAACAAAGTTGCATAACAAAACGCACAAAAGTGAAAAACAATATAGATCAAAAAAGTTTGTTCATAAATTGCTGAAATCCAATCTGTGACTTCACAGTGCAGTAGACATGTGCACAATAGAAAAATGTGTTTTATTTTCGTTTCGTTTCTTTTGTTTCCGTTGATTCGTAACGATTCGTAATTTCGTAAGTCATCGGTGTTCGTATTCGTAACGATTCATATTTTCGTAAGAGTTATTTTTTCGTTGATTCGTTTTTCCGTTAATTTTCGTTTATTCGAAATTCGGACGCATTCGTATTTTCATAGATTTAGTTACATTCCTACTTTCGTTAGATTGATTTATTCGTACTTTCGTAACATTGTTTTCGTAGATTCGTAATCGGAGCATAATTCATAATTTTATGTAATGTGTATGCTATTATTACATTTTAAGAGACACAGAAAATTACGAATCGAAAAAAAAAGTTACGAACGTACGAATTTTTTCGTTCAATCCATTCGAAGCACGTTAAGCAACGCCATTGTAAAGGACACAGAAAATTACCAATTCAACAAAAAAAAAAGTTACAAATGTACGAATTTTTTCGTTCATTTTGATTTTCGTTGTTCCTGTTTTCGTTTTTTGGATTTTCTTCTTTCGTAGTTTCTACTTTGGTTATTTCGGATTGTCGTTGTTTTTCGTATTCGTTCGATTCGAACATTCGTTATACGTTAAAATTTTTAGCGAATCGTTCGTTCATTCGTACGATAACGAATGAACGAATATAACGAATTTTAACGAAAAACGAAAAAAAAAAAAAAAAAACAAATTGCACATGTCTACAGTGCAGTATATAACGTGGATTAAGTGCTCATCACCGTGTTTCCCGTCGCTCATCCATGTCTTTATGGACCTTGCTTTGTGCACTGGCCCAAATCATTTGGTGGAGGGGGGGATTATGGTGGGGGGTTGTTTTTCAGGGGTTGGGTTTGGCCTCTTAGTTCCAGTGACGGAAACTCTTAAGGCGTCAGCATACCAAGACATTTTGGACAATTTCATGCTCCCAACTTTGTGGGAACAGTTTGGGGACGGCCCCTTCCTGTTCCAACATGACTGCGCACCAGTGCACAAAGCAAGGTCCATAAAGACATGGATGAGCGAGTTTGGGGTTGAGGAACTTAACTGGCCTTCCCAGAAGAGTTGAAGCTGTTATAGCTGCAATGGGTGGGCCAACTCAATATTAAACCCTACGGACTAAGACTGGGATGGCATTTAAGTTCATGTGTGTGTAAAGGCAGGTGTCCCAATACTTTTGACAATATAGTGTAATTTAGGAGCTGGATCACCTGCTGGTGGCACTCTGGTCTACAACCTGTAGAGTGCAGTTCCAGTGTCCACCAGCAGGTGTCTTCCAGCAGTCAGAAGGTCTCAGGAATTAGTCTTCCTGCTGGGAGGGTGTTTAAACACCTCCCCAGCTAGCTCTCAGCTCCTTGGGTGTTTTGTGCATGTCTATGCTCTATGGTTAGTGTACCTTGAATCCTGTGATCCTGCCGCTTTTATCTGCTCCCCGCGAGCCTGTCCCAGGTTCTAGCCCTTGTTTCTGACCTGTTTGAGCCTTTGCTCCTTCTACCCCCTGCCTGGCTCTGATTTCCTCTCATTCCCTGTTTGTACATAGTTCGATAAGTTAGGTGGTCTGTACGATTGCATGGTGTTCACTGATGTTCTGTAGGTTTTTGTGTTCACATTGGATTTTCACCTGTTCAGTGATCATTTTTTTTTTTTTTTTTCAGTTAGTTTTGAGTGTGGTCTGCTCTGTGCAGCTCACATAAGCGGTCACACCGGCCCCTACATGCATAGCTCCCAACTGTCCCTGATTTCGAGCAATGTCCCTCTGTCCCTCATTCCCCCTGATTTGTCCCATTTTGGTCTGATCTATATAGTTGTATATAAAATGCACTTTTTATCTATCATACAGTGTTTCCCAGTGCTAAACCTCCCATCTGCTTTCTAAATTGCTGCATTTGTAAATTCCAATAGCCAATATAAAGGAATAATAGTGGTAAAAAAGCAATTTTAACCAATCTTATTTTTTTTTTTTGTACAATTCTCCTTTAGGCTGGATTCACACCTATGGCATTTGTAGTGCTTTTTGCATTTTTGCAGATTTGCAGTACAGAACGTGTTCCCTAGGAAACCATGTTACATGGACTGTAGTGCAAATCTGCAAAATGCAAAAAGCACTAAAAATGCCATAGGTGTTGTAATATTGTTGGTGTGGTCCATGTGGACCCGTGCTCTGTTATAAATAAAAAAAAAAAAAAAAAATGCATAGGTGTGAATCAGGCCTTAAGGAGGAGTGGCGGGGGTGTGTCCTATCCCTGTTTACTTTTGCTGATAGGTGTCCCTCATTCCCATCTCAAAAAGTTGGGAGGTATGTCTACATGTGGTCTCCTAACACGATGTTGAGGCTGTAATGACCAGATTGGGTGCACAGTTGCTATTGAATGTGGTTATTGCCATCAGCTGATGCAGGATCTACCTAGTGAGCAGTAGGGATGAGCTCAGGCGTGTTCTCATGGTCCGCTACTCACAGGCAGTGAGACATTGCCCGATCTCTGCAGCCGCGCATCGGGGCAATGTCTCACTGCCTGTGATTAGCGCAGCGATGCGCCGACTTCCTGGCGGGCTCTGCACGTGGACCATGCGAACACGCCAGAGCTCATCCTTAGGGCTCTTTCACACGGACGGACCGTATGTCCGTTTTTCATCCTTCCGCTTTTGGATGAAAAACGGACATACAGGTATCCCTATGGGATAGCGGGTGTCAGCGGATGAGCATCCGCTGACACCCGCTCTGCTCCCTTTCTGCAGACGGAGGAAAACCCCATTTTTTTTCATCCGTCTGCAGAGCGGATCGGGTGACGACGGACTCTACGGTCCGTCGTCACCCGATCTCCCATAGGGGAGAGCGGCGCTCTGACAGGTCCGTCCCTGCACAGAGTGCAGAGACGGACCTGTCATCTTCTGCTCAGCGGAGATCGCTCCGGCGATCCCCGCTGAGCAATCGGCTATCCACGGGGCGGATCTGCACTGATCCGCCCCATGTGAAAGAGCCATAAGGCTGGCTTCACACTGGGGCGGTGCGGGGCGGCGACGGTAAAGCAGCGCTATATTTAGCGCTGCTTTACCATCGTTGTACCCGCGGTATGCGGCCGCTAGCGGGGTGGTTTTAACCTACGCTAGCGGCCGCAAAAGGGTTAAAAACCTCCGCAAAGCGCCGCTGCAGCGGCGGTTTGCGGGCGGTATCCCCGCGGTTTCCCATTGATTTCAATGGGAAGGAGCGGTATAGGAGCGGTGAACACACCGCTCCTTCACCGCTCCAAAGATGCTGCTAGCAGGACTTTTGTTGCGGTCCTGCTAGCGCACCGCTCCAGTGTGAAAGCCCGCCGGCTTTCACACTGGAGTGAATGGGGCCGGTTTTTTCAGGCGGTATACAGGCGCTATTTTTAGCGCCGTACCGCCTGAAAACCGCCCCAGTGTGAAAGGGGCCTTAGTGAGCAGTTACTGGAATATATTCTAATGTGTCTCATTCTCTTGATTGGGGCAACTGTACATTTTCGTGCAATTCAACTGCTGATTCTAATCTGTTCTGAGCCGGCTTTGTCTGGTGAGATTTGCAGTCATGGTTTTTCTCCTTCAGGCTGGGTTCCCAGAACGCTCCAGCTCACAGCAGGGGCCCGGTGCGTCTCCTAGACATGTGCAATTCGTTTAGTTGCGAATTCGTTTTCCGTTCAAATTCGTTATATTCGTTATCGTACGAATGAACCGCTAAAAATTCTAACGAATAACGAACTATCGAAACGAACGAATATGAAAAACAACGAAAATACGAAATAATTAAAAGATTGAAAATTCGAAAAACGAAAACAGAAACAACAAAAATCAAAATGAACGAAAAAATTTGTACATTCGTAACTTTTTTTTTTTTGTTTGTTGATTCGTAATTTTCCGTGTCTCTTACAATGGCGCTGCTTAACGTTCTTCGAATGGATTGAACGAAAAAATTCGTACATTCGTAACTTTTTTTTTTTTTTTTTTGTTTGTCGATTCGTCATTTTCCATGTCTCTTACAATGTAATAATAGCATACACATTACATAACATTATGAATTATGCTCCGACTACGAATCTACGAAAACAATGTTCTGAAAGTACGAATAAATCAATCTTACGAAAGTACGAATGTAACTAAATCTACGAAAATACAAATGCGTCCGAATACAAAATATAACGAAAATACGAATTTCGAATAAACGAAAATTAGACTAACGGAAAAACGAATCAACGAAAAAATAACTCCTACGAAAATACGAACGAGTCCGAATACGAACACCGACGACTTACGAATTTACGAATCGTTAAGAATCAATGGAAACGAACAGAAACGAAACTAAACTAAACAAATTTTTCTATTGTGCACATGTCTAGCGTCTACATTCAATGTTTTTTGGTTTGAATTTTTTCACTCCGAATTTTGGGGCTGAATTTGGACCTGAAACTGACCAAAACACACACAGGACTCCTGTGCAATTCTCACCGGAGCCGCTGCGGAGATGTGTGAACCGATTCCATGGAAAGCCGGTCACAGTCTCCTGCTATCCCAATTGGATGCGGAGAAACCCTCATGCAATTCGCAAAGTGTGAACCCAGCCTAAAGGCTTGTTTACACTAGTGGTAGCCTTATTATTATTATTATTATATATGATTTATATAGCGCCAACAGTTTACGCAGCGCTTTACAATGTATAGGGGGGCAACACAATTGCAGTACAGCTCAATACAAATGAAGAGTGAACAGTGGGGGATTGCTTTGCAGAGGTTGTTTGAGAGGCAGTGAGGAGGGGTTATGTTCCTCCTTAAAAACCAGCTTAACAAAATAGGGGGGATAAGTTTGCGTACACCCCCCCCCCCCCCCCCATATGTAAAAATGTGGCTCAGCTGCCTGTTTTAAACTGAACCCCCCCCCCCCCCCAACTGCAAGTGTAAACTGTCTCAGGTTGTGTCTCTGGTGGGGTTGCTGGAACACAGCAGTATATTCACAAGAGGCTTTGCTGGACTGCGTTAAGGCTCGTTCATACTTGCAGCATGGGGGTGCGGTTAAAATAGGCAATCGAGCTGGGGTTTTACTCATAGCGCCCAACTGTCCCTCTTTCCTCCTCATTTGTCCCTCATTTTTCTATATAGTTGTATATAAAATGCACTTTTTTTCTTTCAAATAGTGTTTTCCCAGTGCTAAACCTTTCATCCAATTTCTAAATTGCTGCATTTGTAAAGTTTTAAAAGCCAGTATAAAAAAATAGTTGTGGTTAAAAAAAAGCACTTTTAATTAACTTTTTTTTTTTTTTTTGTGTTAATTCTCCTTTAACCACTTGCTTACTGGGCACTTAAACCCCCCTCCTGCCCAGACCAATTTTCAGCTTTCGGTGCTCTCACACTTTCAATGACAAGTTTGAACAATGAAACACTGTACCCAAATGAATTTTTTGTCCATTTTTTCCCACAAATAGAGCTTTCTTTTGGTGGTATTTGATCACCTCCTGTTTTTTTTTTTTTTTTTTTTTTTTTTTGTGCTATAAATGAAAAAAGACCGAAAATGTTGAAAAAAAAACGCATTTTTCTTTGTTTCTGTAAAATGCAGCAAATTATTAATTTTTCTTCATAAATTTTGGCCACAATTTATACTGCTACATATCTTTGGTAAAAAATAACCCAAATTAGTGGATATTATTTGGTCTTTGTGAAAGTTACAGACTCTACAAGCTGTGGTGCAAATCAAACAAAATTGATCACATCTGATGTACTGGTGACCTCTCATTTCTTGTGACCCGAACAAGCCAGGAAAGTACAAATACCCCCCAAATGACCCCTTTTTTGAAAGTAGACATTCCAAGGTATTTAGTAAGAGGCATGGTGAGCTTTTTGATGTTGTCATTTTTTTTTTCCCACAATTCTTTGAAAAATGAATTATTTTTTTGTTTTTATCCACAAAATTGTCATTGTAATAGGTTATTTCTCTCACATGGCATGTGTATACCACAAATGACACCCCAAAATACATTCTGCTACTTCTCCTGAGTATTACAATACCACATATGTGGGACTTTTACACAGCCTAGCCACTTAGAGAGGCCCAACATGCAGGGAGCCCCATCAGGTGTATAGAGCATAAATTACACATCTAACTTGTTGACTACCTATTACACTTTTGAAGGCCCTGGAGCGCCAGGACAATGACACGTGACACTGACGTGGCACTGATGACAGGTGACACTGATACGTGGCACTGGTGACACGTGACACTGATGACAGATGGCACTAATACATGGCACTGATATCATGTGGCACTAATACGTGGCACTGATGAGAGATGGCACTAATACGTGGCACTGATGAGAGATGGCACTAATATGTGGCACTGATGACACATGGCACTGATGTGGCACTGACCTGGCACTGATGACACGTGGCACTGATGACAGATGGCACTTATACATGGCAGTGGGGACAGATGGCAGTGGGAATAGATCACACTTTATTTTTTATTTAATTTTTTTTACTTACGGCACTGCTGCAGCTGTTCATCTCTCCCTCCTCACACGCTGTCTGTGTGAGGAGGGAGAGCAGCGCTGAGAGATGATCTCATATGTTTACATATGAGATCATCTCTCATTGGACACGCCGATCGCACTGTAAATGGCCGCTGTGATTGGCCGTTTACAGCGATCTGTGACTGGCTGTGTCCGACGGACACGGCCAGCACAGAACTTCCCCGATGTGCGCTCTCAGGAGCGCGCATTAGGGAAGTAAACAGTAGGACGTCCAGGGACGTCCTCCCGGCAGGGAGCGTCCGCGCTGAAGCCGTCTTTCGGCTATAGCGCGGGCGCGAAGTGGTTAACCACTTAAGCCCCGGACCAATTTGCAGCCAAAGGACAAGGCCCCTTTTTGCAATTCGGCACTGCATCGCTTTAACTGACAATTGCGCGACGTGGCTTCCAAACAAAATTGGCGTCCTTTTTTTCCCACAAATAGAACTTTCTTTTGGTGGTATTTGATCGCCCCTGCGGTTTTTATTTTTTGCGCTATAAACAAAAATAGAGCTACAAATTTGAAAAAAATGCAATATTTTTTACTTTTTTCTATAATAAATATCCCCAAAAAATATATAAAAAAAAAAAATTTTTTTTTTTTTTTTCTCAGTTTAGGCCGATACGTATTCTTCTACATATTTTTGGTAAAAAAAATCGCAATTAGCGATTGATTGGTTTGCGCAAAATTATAGCGTTTACAAAATAGGGGATAGTTTTATAGCATTTTTATTAATATTTTTTTTTTTTTACTAGTAATGTCGGCGATCCGCGATTTTTATTTTTTTTGTTGTGACTGCGACATTATGGCGGACACATCGGACATTTTTGACACATTTTTGGGACCATTGTCATTTATACAGAAATTTGCTATTTAAATGCACCGATTCCTATGTAAATGACACTGGCAGTGAAGGAGTTAACCACTAGGGGGTGGGGAGGAGTTAGTGTGACGTGTGTGTGTGTGTGTGTTGTGTGTTTTTTTTTTTTTTTTTACTGTAGGGGGGCGTGGCTGACGTCTGACTTCACTCTTCACTGATCGGCTTTCCCGATGACATGGAACAGCTGATCAGTGACAGGCAGTGTAGGAAGCGCGGGGAGAGGTTTGTTTACAGACCTCTCCCCGTTCTTCAGCTCTGTGACCCGATCGCGGGACACCAGCGGCGATCGGGTCCGCTGGTCCCGCGGCGGTCACGGAGCTCCCGGCCGGGTCGCGAGCGCGCCACCCACGGCTGGCCAATTAAAGGGAGCGTACCGGTACGTGCTTTTGCCCAGCCGTGCCATTCTGTCGACGTAAATGTGCAGGAGGTGGTCGGGAAGCGGTTAAAAAAGCACAACAAAATCTAACAACATATGGGTCAAATTCCAATTATACTTCGGATAACAGCAATGCTAGTGGTGTATTGGATCAAGGGCTCATTAGGGGTATATAAATGGTCTATGAATCATTGCAAGCAATTACAATTGTTTAAAATATTTTTTTAATGGTTTTTCATCATTTGCCATCATTTTTGAAAATGTTAATGTCCAAAAAATAGGGCACCTTTTTTAAAAGCGATTTATATACGAAAACGCAAGTCCCTAAACGCGGTACCGGCGTTTTACCGCATTGAGCCACGTTTTGGCGTCTGAAACGTGGAAAACGCTTGCGTCTGAACCCATTTTCTTGCTCCTGGAAAAACCTAGGTTAAACGCAACATAAAAACGAGACTGTGTACATGGACACATAGGATAACATTGAACGAGTTAAGGGGCAGTTGAAAAAATTGTCCAACTGCCTCTGAACGCGCGTTTAACAGCGTCTTGTGTGCATGGGGCCTTATAGGAAAAGTGTATAAATTCACAGCTTCCGTCTGCTGTGTTCTGTTTGTAAACGAAGCAGCTGAGAATTCCCTTTATGTATTATTGTTGTTCAGCCGTTTAGTGGTGTCCGACTCTTCGTGACCTCATGGACCATCACGCGCCAGGCTTTTCTGTCCTCCACTGCCTCCTGGAGCTTGCTTATTTTCATGTTCATTGTTTCGATGATGCTATCTATCCATCTTGTTTTCTGTTGTCCTTCTCCTTTTTTCCTTACATGTTTCCCAGCATCAGGTTCTTTTCCAATGAGTCCTTCACATTCAGTGGCCAAAGTATTTGAGTTTCAGCTTCAGGATCTGTCCTTCCAGTGAATATTCAGGGTTGATTTCTTTCAAGATTTACTAAACCAGTCAAACCGATCTTCTTGCCGTCCAAGGGACTTTCAAGAGTCTTCTCCAACACCATAGTTCAAGAGCATCAATTCTTCGGCATTTAACTTTCCTCATGGTCCAACTTTCACAGCCATAGGTTAATACTGGGAATACCATAGCTTTGACTATACGGCACTTTGTCGGTAGTAGACATGTGCAATTCGTTTCGTTTTTTTTCGTTCATTCGTTATCGTACGAATGAACGAACGATTCGCTAAAAATGTTAACAAATAACGAATCGTTCGAATCGAACGAATCCGAAAACAACGAAAATCCAAAAAAAACAACAACGGATGTACGAAAGAAGAAAATCCGGAAAACGGGAACAACGAAAATCAAAATGAACAAAAAAATTCGTACATTCGGAACTTTTTTTTTTTTCGATTCGTAATTTTCCGTGTCTCTTAAAATGTAATAATAGCATACAAATTACATAAAATTATGAATTATGCTCCGATTACGAATAAATACGAATGCGTCCGAATTTCGAATAAACGAAAATTAAACTAACGGAAAAAACGAATCAACGAAAAAAAAAAAAAAAAAAAAAAAACTCTTACGAATTTACGCATCGTTACGAATACGAACACCGACGACTTACGAATTTACGAATCGTTACGAATACGAACACAGACGACTTACGAATTTACGAATCAACGGAAACGAAAAAAACTAAAACGAAAATAAACAAATTTTTCTGTTGTGCACATGTCTAGTCGGTAGGGTGATGTCTCTGCTTTGCATAATTTTTTTTTTTCTAGGTTTGCCATTGCTTTCTTCTCAAGAGGCAAGCGTCTCTTAATTTTATGGCAGTCACTGTCTGCTGTGATTTTAGAGCCTAGGAAGATCAAATCTGACACCGTTTCCATTTCTTCTCCTTCTATTTGCCAAAAGGGATGGGACCGGTTGCCATGATCTTAGTTTTCTTAATGTTCAATTTCAGGCCAGCTTTTGCGCTGTCCTCTTTCACCTTCATTAAGAGACTCTTTAGTTCTTCCTCCCTTTCTACCATTAGTGTGATATCGTGTGCATATCTCAGGTTGTTGATATTTTCTCCCTGCAATCTTAACCGCTTAAGGACCGCCTCCTGTAGATTTACGTCAACAGAATGGCACGGCTGGGCAAAACCACGTACCTGTACGTGGTCCTTTAAGAGCCCGGCCGTGGGTCGCTTGCGTGCTGCTGGCGGCGCGCGCGCGCGACCCGGTCCTGAGCTCTGCGGCACCAGCAGACCCGATCGCCGCTGGTGTCCCGCGATCGGGTCACAGAGCTGAACAACAGGGAGAGGTCTGTGTAAACAAACCTCTCCCCGTGCTTTCTACACTGCCTGTCACTGATCGGCTGTTCCCTGTCATTGGGAAAGCCGATCAGTGACGTCAGACATAAAGCCACGCCCCCCTACTGTAAAAAAAAAACACACACACACACACACTGACGTAACCCCTCCCTGTCCCCTAGTGGTTAACTCCTTCACTGCCAGTGTCATTTACATAGGAATCAGTGCATTTAAATAGCACTGATTTCTGTATAAATGACAATGGTCCCAAAAATGTCCGGTGTGTCTGCCATAATGTCGCAGTCACAATAAAAATCGCTGATCGCCGCCATTACTAGTAAAAAAAAAAAAAAAATTATAAAAATGCTATAAAACTATCCCCTATTTTGTAAACGCTACAACTTTTGCGCAAACCAATCAATGATCGCTAATTGCGATTTTTTTTTTTTTTTTTTTTTTTTTTTTTTTTAAAATATGTAGAAGAATACGTATCGGCCTAAACTGAGGAAAAACATTTTTTTTTATATATTTTTGGGGGATATTTATTATAGCAAAAATTGTTGCATTTTTTTTTCAAAATTGTAGCTCTATTTTTGTTTATAGCGCAAAAAATAAAAACAACGTAGGCGATCAAATACCACCAAAAGAAAGCTCTATTTGTGGGAAAAAAAAGGACACCAATTTTGTTTGGAAGCCACGTCGCATGACCGCGCAATTGTCAGTTAAAGCGAAGCAAGTGCCGAATTGCAAAAAGGGGCCTGGTCCTTTGGCTGCATATTGATCCGGGGCTGAAGTGGTAGAGGGATTGCACCATTTTTTTTTTTTTTTTTAAATCAGCAGCTACAAATACTGCAGCAGCTGACTTTTAATAATGGACACTTACCTCTTCCAGGGTCCAGAGATGTTGGCAGCAGAGGCCGATCAATCGCTCGGCTCTCTGCTGCTGCCGGCGCCATTCTCGGTGAGGGAATCAGGAAGTGAAGCGTTGCGGCTTCACTTCCCGGTTCCCTACTACGCATGCGCGAGTCGCGCAGTGCACTGAAAATCGTCCACGCTGTCTCTTGGACCCGTGTGTGTCCCAGCAGACGGCGGGACAGGAAGAGGCATCTATGGGAGTCTATGCCCGGAAGTGGGTGTAAATATCTGTCTTAGACAGGTATCTGCACCCCCCCCCCCCCCCGAAAGGTGCCAAATGTGACACCGGAGGGGGGGAGGGTTCTGAAAAGCAGAAGTTCCACTTGGAATCCCGCTTTAATTCCGGTTTGTGATTCGTCAATCCTGGCATTTCGCATGATGTACTCTGCATATACAAAAGATAAGTGGCATAAGGTCCACACCTTTTAGGGTCTGGTATAAACTACCATTAGTGTGATTATCGTTTTGATCAGTATATAGAAAAAATAGACAAATTGTAATCACAGTTAATAGACCATGATTAAAAGCCGACAACGTTGTCATACATAAGACATGTCCAGGTGTACAGCCACATCCGCACACTGAAATACTACATAAATCTAGGGTAACGAGTATGCCAGCTCAAGAATGAAAAGCAGGGTATGTGTGGTCTGAAGGAGTCCCAGGTAACTGCCGTGGTGTCAGCCCTTATATGGCTGTACAACTCAGTGGACATCTGGGCTTCTTAATTCCCCAAATGGACTGGATCAGCTGGGCAAGAAACATAGACTGGTGTTCCTGCAATTGTGGGATATAATGCATTGAAAGCGTGGGTAGCAACTAAGATGAACCAGATCTAACTAAACTGATAATACATGTCACCGGTGTAGGTATTGGCAGTCCTGTGCATTGTAAGTGACGGTTTATGGTCTGGCTTATGTTTGTGCATGTAGACGAATGCAAATCCTGGTTGATTGAGGCTAAAAATCCACTAAAACATGCATATCCTGGTGGATTGAGGCTAAACTCGTGCAGATTGCTAATGGAGGGACACTGCCTCCAGGTGCAGCATCTCGCCTGATCGGGTTCACACTGGCAGTGTTTGTAACCATTAAATCACATCAGTCTAAAGCCCCATACACACGGTCGGAAAATCCGACCACCAAATCCATCGGATTTGGTCCGACGGATTTAGTCCGACACTGGTGTTGCATACACACGGTCGGACAAAGTTGTCGGAAAATCCGATCATTCTGAACGTGGTGACGTTTGTTGCCTACGACGGAACTACGTAGAGGCTAGTAGCCAATAGCTTTGTCTTGTAATGTGATCTGAGCATGCGTGGCACTTTGTCCGTCGGAATTCGCTACACACGATCGCAATTGGTGTGATCGGACTTTGTTGTCGGAAAATTTTTAGAGCAGGAGATACAACTTTGTCCGTCGGACAATCCGATGGAAAATGTCCGATGGTGCCTACACACGGTCGGAATTTCCGACAACATTGTCCGATAGGACAGAATCCGACCGTGTGTATGGGGCTTTACAAGTTTAAGTAAGTGGTGCTATTCCCCGCTGGGGATAACTCATGGTTCCTGGAGCAGCTACAGGTGGGTACAAACACTCCGACAATGTTGTTTCCCAGAGTTAAAAGATGCAGAAGTGGGAGCCTCAGCCTCAGGTCAGTGTAGTGGCCTCGATGGGAGCCTCGGGTCAGTGTGGTAGCCTCTGTATCTGGATCACAGGTTGCTACATATTCATAAGCCTCCTAGTAAAGTGGTGGTGCTGAGCGGCGAGATGTCCTCAGATGCAAGGAGTGGTCATGTCCTCGGGCATGTGGGGACAATCAAACCTATATGTTTTCACCTGGGCTGTAGCGTGACAACCATTTTTCCTCGCTTTAAATGGCATGAATGGTGTCTCCTTAACAGGATATCCTGTGATATCACGCCCGATTGATACAGGGTCCTAAGTGTTGTGTTCATAGTTAAGTATCGCCATATTTTGGCCATTTTGATTAGAAGAACATTTATTAGTTTGTATAAGTGCAAAAGTACATTTAGGGGTATACAAATGTCCTATAATATCACGGGTAAAAGTCTGGAACTCTCATTACCATCTGCATCTATACAGCTATTAATATGCACTCAGTTGCATTAAATTGTCCATTATGTTTCATGCACACATTTTGGTTGATATGAATTGGTTATAGAATAGGTGGTGAGGAGATACTGCTCAGACATGTATATAGGTAAATATCTATCTCCCCCAATAGCTTAGTGTTTTTGTGTGGGGATAAAGAACAAGGGCATGCTGGTTTTAGGGTTTCAGGAACACCTGCAAGTTCAATTCAGTGTTCAAGCCCCTGGGCACCAGTGTCCCCAGGCGGAAAATCTTTTCTTTTTCATGCTGGAGAAGTAGTGTCGAAGTCGCCCTTCTGCTTGATAATTTCAGGGCAAAGAATCCTTTTACTTCCAATCCTTTTAATTGGCCTTTATGGTATTGCATGAAATGCTGAGCTAATATCTTCCACCTGATACTTGAAAGGTGTTCCCCGATGCAGATATTTTTAAGGGGCGTTTTGTCTTACCCACATAGTATTTGTGGCACGGGCACTCAAGCATATAGAGTATCGGCTTGTGTCACAATTAATGACTTGCTTAAGCTTGTAAAAAATTTGAATTGTCCGCATTAGTAAATAAGTCTGTCCTTTCTACATATGACATTTTGCGCAAGGGTACATGCTTTTTAATTTTGGCCGATCCGTTAGCCAGTTCCTCGGCGTGGATCTGATAAAGTCTGAGTGCACTAGCTCATCTGACAGCTTTTTCGCCCCTTTATCTGCCATCAGGGGTCTAGACCCAACGATGTCTGCCAACTGTGGTGAGCAGGTTAGTGTGTGCCAATGTCTTCTGAGTATGGCACGTACCTCTTCTCATTGTGTGCCAAAGGGGTTAATTATCCTAACATTGCCATTATGGTCAATGTTTTCTGGTTTACTTTACTTCACAAGTAATTCCTTTTCTTGCCTCTGGGATGCCTGTTTTTTGGAGTTCCTCAACATTCTATGTGGTTATTTCCTTTCCCAGAATCTCCCATATAGAGCTCTGTAGCTTCTCATCTGAAATCCGAATCCAGAGAGCAGTTCAGACAGATCCGGAGGAACTGGCCGGTTGGTATTCCTATTAATGATTGTTGGTGATGGTTCGTTGCTTCCAGGAAGGTGTTGGCAGCTGTCTCCTTCCTGTATGTTTTGGTGATGAGCTTACCATCATCTATGCTTATCAAGAAGTCTAGAAAATAAATTTGGTGGCTGTCGTAGGTAAAAGTTAAAATTGATATTCCTATTATTTAATTCACTCATGAAGGTTGCAAGGGTCTCTGGGGGCTATGACAAAGGACTTGGAAAATTTTAAGAATAGTAATAGGTCAGACACTCATATTCAGGAATGTGCGAGGTCCCTATATGAAAGAAAAGTCCTAGTCATCCGCCCAATGGAAAAACTGGGGGGGGGGGGGGGTACCAGGAGATGAACAATCAATAAAAAGGAAATAATCTTCTTAGTACCCTACACGCCAAGGATCCCTGTCATCTCTATTATCTCCCCAAAATACCCAAGTCACCAACCAGGTCGTCCAATAGTAAGCGGTATTGAGTCAGTTACCTCAAGAGCAGGGAAATATATTGACCATTTTCTGCAGCCGATTGGTTATTGCTCCAGTGTGCCTTTTTAAAGATACTCCAGATACCAGAAAAAAGTCTCCATGAGTATTAATTGTAACAGCTGCTGTGTCCTCTCTCAATACAATTATCCCTTATAAGGCATTGCTGACAGTTGGACATTTCTTTGAGGGTACCAAACTGATACCAGAAATGCAGAAACTTTATCTTGACACTTTTAGATTGCTATGAGTCCTAAATACTTCTGGTATGGGGACTGGTTCTTCCAAAAAAAACTTTGCCATGGGGGCCAGATTTCTTCCCAGTGTGGCCAATTGTTTGTTTTATGGCCCACTGGGAGGAGGTGGCCATCTTTGGCATGCCTCGGGAGCAGTGTTGGTCATCTTACTTTAAAAAAGTAATTTTAGTTAAGTTACAAATTACTTCTCCCAAAAAAGTAATTGCGCTAGTAACTCAGTTACTACATTTGGAAAAGTAATTGGTTACTCAGCAAAGTAACTGACTTTTTTATTTTTTTTATATTCTAAGGGGCGCGTCTAGTATTACTGTAAGCAAGGGGCATGTTCCCCCCTGCACGTCTATTTCCCCTCTGTACCCCCCATGCACGTCTGTTCCCCCCCCCCCACACACATATATATATATATATATATATATATCTGTTCCCCCTCTGTACATCTGTCCCCCCCCAAACTCACGGATCAGATTGTTCCTCGGATCAGAGTCACGGATCGGATCATTTTTCAGATCAGCAAATACAGGTGGTCCCCGACTTACGAACGCCCGACCTACGAACATCCCCTACTTACGAACGGGGCGCTGCAGGGACCCTCCGCCATTTTTCGCCGTCCTCCGGCCGTTCTGCGCATGCACGGCCATACAGAGCCTCGGAAAATGCCGGCTAACTTCAGAAATGTCCGTAATTTGCCGCGCATGCGCAGAACGGCATTGGACGGAACATCGGAAATGTCCGTATTTGTCGGTCTGCGCATGCGCGGCCGACTTACGAACATTTCCGACTTAAGTACAGGCGGGCAGTCCCTAACGAGTTCGTAACTCGGGACCCCCTGTAATAATTGAGTTTTGCAAAAACCTGTGAAAATTCCACCACCATATAGCCCCCACTGTAATATCCACGTCATCTCCCCCACTGTAATATTGGCTGAGTATTGCAGAGTATGGCTGGGTATTACCGAGTATTGCAGAGTATGGCTGGGTATTACCGAGTATTGCAGAGTATGGCTGGGTATTACCGAGTATTGCAGAGTATGGCTGGGTATACCCGAGTATGGCTGGGTATTACCGAGTATGGCTGGGTATTACCGAGTATGGCTGGGTATTACCGAGTATGGCTGGGTATTACCGAGTATGGCTGGGTATTACCGAGTATTGCAATACCCAGGGTATTGCAGTGCTGCCATCCGATCTCTTCCCTCCACTGTACAGATCTGTACACAGAGGGGAGAGGAACCAGCGTCATCTTGATGCCGGTTTGTTTACAAGTGATCGCTCCCGTCATTTGACAGAGCAATAACATTGTAAACGGCTGACGGGTGTACCAAGATGTCCGCCGCTCCAGAGCTAGGCCGAAGCCGCGGCCGAAGCCGCGGCCGACGGGTGCACCAAGATGGCCGCCGCTCTGGAGCTAGGCCAAAGCCACGGCCTTTCCTAAGGCCGAGGCCGCGGTGGTAATTGAGGTAACACCGACCCAAGTAATGGGAACGGCGTTACCACGAGGGGAAGAGTAATCAGATTACTCATTACCCTCTAAAGTAACGGCGTTAAGTAATGCCGTTTACTTTAATTACATTAGTTACATCACTGCTCGGGAGGAATTGGTACTCTGGCGGTGCAATATAGATGACGCCTTGATCTGGAAAGGTTTGGAGGAGAGTTTACATCAATTCATGATGGAATTAAACTCCAACATTCTAGCAATAAAATGGAATTATGAACCTTGCCCTTCCGAAATAAATTTGGAGAAAGAGGGGGGGAATGGTATAGTTTAGGAGTGGTCATTTTCCACTTCATACTCTAGCCATCATAGAACTATTAACAAACTGTTAAATATACACTGGAAAATCTTAGAGTGATGAGGTATTAGGCCCGGTACTCCCAGAATGCCCTCAAATAATCTTTAAGAAAGCACTGACACCTTCTAAACCTTCTTTCTTTGGGAATCTATGGGTTTTTTTCCTTGCCGGAGATGCCCTGTATGTAGGTGCTGTGGATCCAATTCGATTAGGACTCCGACATTTGAATCCATGATAACTAGAAAAACATATGAAATAGATGGTTTCATAACCTGTTTTACTAAGAATGTATCTACTTACAGTGTAGCTGTGGGTTACAATATGTACAGAGAACCAAAAGAACTCTACAAATACATGTAGAGAAATATCTTGCCAATATTAAGAAGGCGTTTAGTAAACAGTTTATCAAAATATTTTGCACTTAAACATGGCCGAAACCCATCAGAATTAAAGATGATCAGTAGAATCTTTTTCATCTCATTGGTGGGGGGGAGTAATGTAGTTTTCCATATTGCCAGGCGTGAGACCTGCTGGATCTATGAGCTTAAAACCCACTGTCCACAGGGGTTAAACATAGAAAGGAAAATTTCAGTAGCTCATTGTAAGGTATTCCCCTTGAAGCTCAGTTGGCACATATATTTACTAGGGTGTTCTATATTTTTGATTTTATTTACTTAAGGTAGCATTTCAATCATATGCATGGGCTAGTGACCGTTTGGACTCCAGTAATATGGCAGTTGTGTTATTGTTAACTACTAGTAAGTGGCAACACTCTGTAGTGTCTGCTTTATGAGATATTTAATTCTGTATTCTGTGAGCCCCGCTAGTCTTGTTGCCCAAGTGATGTCATCTTTTACGACGAAATGTGTGTTTGGGCAGAGGAAGTAGCGATGACTACAGCACACCCATCGGGGTGCCGGACGATATTGTTGTACCGAATGCCTGTTTTAACCAACTTTGTAAGTAGATGTGTTCTTTTTAATAAGCAAAAAGCTGCGCGTACCAATAAACATGTAATACCTTGATATGTGAGAACTCACTTTAACTAAGACCCCTTGTGACGGGGAACAAATGCTTAAAATAAATGCTGATATAGTATCTAGTCAATCTAACAGATCACAGTGACCTATATATTGGCATGAAAAAACACCCAGTGATAAACCTATCAAAGGTAATGGTATCTTAAGTGAACCACATAAAGTGAAGAGTGAAAGCATATATTAGCTAGATATGCAAAAACATCCAAAAATAAAATTCATGTGATGATTAAAAGTTCAGGTGAAAATAATAATAATTTAACAAAACAGTCCGATAGGGGGTGCTTGTAATTCGAAAATAGGAAACACTTGAGATCGTATTTTAGAAAGTTCCCAGGAGTGACCATCCAATGGCGAAATAGCTTTTTCAAGTTGTGTGACTTGCCAGAAGTACCACCACCAGAGAGAATTGGCCGCTTACCAGAGATATGGGACCCTCCGTCACAGAGGGTCAAACGAGCATTAAAATGGGTTGTCTGTTAGATTAGCCTCCACTGGTACATCAGTCTCAGCCCCCTGCTTGCTTCAGACACTGGACTCAGAATAGACATCCGGATCTCCCTCCAGAATGGTGACCACCAATAAGGATAGGTGTATACGTATACCTCCAGATATCAGCAGGACATGTGCGCCATGTAAAGGAATTAAAAAAATTCCCATAGTGTAATAACGTCACTGTTTATTTAAAAATAACATAAGAACTTACATTGAGGCAAAAAACGATCAACCAACGATATCCAGTGCACCGGCCGCTTGCACTTAAGGACGAAAGTGATAGATCAGGAAATGCTGCAGCAGGTAATAGAGTAGAGGTGGTGACAGTGCATTGCTCGCCCGAACGTGTTTTCGTGATACCTCACATCGTCAGACGACGTGAGGTATCACGAAAAAGCGCTCGGGCGAGCAATGCACTGTCACCATCTTCACTTTATGTGGTTCACTTAAGATACCATTACCTTTTGATAGGTTTATCACTGGGTGTTTTTTCATGCCAATATATAGGTCACTGTGATCTGTTAGATTGACTAGATACTATATCGGCATTTATTTTAAGCATTTGTTCCCCGTCACAAGGGGTCTTAGTTAAAGTGAGTTCTCACATATCAAGGTATTACATGTTTATTGGTACGCGCAGCTTTTTGCTTTCCTAAAAATGTATCACTGTTGTACACGGTATAGTTGCTGCTGCCCCTTTTGGTTAATAATTTAACCTCTAGAAAGTGTTTGGCTTATTTGCTTTGTTAGAACCCATAGCGCAGTTTCTCTCCCAATTCTTTCCACATGTTCTTTTTAATAAATTAACAATATGAATGGACATTGCACAATGAGGCTCTCTTCCCTTTTTTCTTTATATACTATGCTCCATATGATTGTGTGGGAGTAATATATGGTGAAGTGCCATTTGGCGAGGTGATCTGGAGAGCGTGTCAAAGTGGTTGACTAGTCATATGGGCCTTCCTGCTGGGATACCATTTCCATAATTGCAGTGAAAGGTGTACTCACTAAAGCGAGGTCAGACTTGAATAGGGTCTTAATTTCTGGTAGGAGGCTAATCTTTTCATCTTGGATAGTGGTGGCCCGTTCATATGGGGCGCACTGGCGCCGCCCCTATCCATGCGTCCGGCCCCTAATCTACATGCAGTGCTCCGGATGCATGGATTTCAATGGGGGGGGGGTGTGTTTGAAGCACGTGATTAGAGCCAGAGGCTCTAATAGGCTTCAAAATAGGGTGGGCTCAGGGCGCAGAGCACGGTTTGCCGTCCCTTGCCACTCCTCTTGGAGTAGAGCACGATTGGGTGATCACCTACAGCACCAGCGCAATAAGATGTGCACATGTTGACCACTACGTTCCAACTAATTGGATGTTTGGGAATTCTTACACTTCTTCTTTTTTTTTTTTTTTTTACAATTATTCTGGACTTTGCACAATATCTTTGCATACCCTGTTTCCCCGAAAATAAGACCTAGCGTGATTGTCGGTGATGGCTGCAATATAAGCCCTACACCCCAAATAAGCCCTACCATGTTTCCCCGAAAATAAGCCCTACCCTGAAAACAAGACCTACAAGGACTTTAAATAGGGCTTATTTGGGGGGGTAGGGCTTATATTGCAGCCATCGCCGACAAGCACGCTAGGTCTTATTTTCGTGGAAACAGGGTAGTAGCGTGGACTTTTTAATTGTGGATTATATGAATTTTTATGAGATCACTTTATATACTGGCTTGAGGCACATATGTACTTTTTTATTAATTGTTTACTGTTACATATTTATGAATTTCTATATGCATTTGTATTTGATAATGCAACATTTTTCTTTTTATTTGTAATCCAATATTGTTATGTGCAATATTTTTGAGTGCAGCTGTCAGCATTATTAATTATTGCCATTTGAATTTTCTTTTTCACACTGAGCGCAGATAGTATTTATTAAGTTGTGCTTCCATGTTGTCGCCCTTATGCAAGGGAGACTACAAGTGGTAATTTTAATCCACATTAAGCAAGCATGGTCCACTGTGGAATACCGTCACCATATGGGGTAAAAATGGAATAAAGCTTCCGTGGCAGGAGGGGGATGTATATCCTTTCTCCCAGATGGCTTAAATAGTTTCTATTCCCACTTTGACTATTCAGATAGGGAACTTACAGATGTGTATACAAGTACAGATACTTGCAATTGTATAAAAAAGTAGAAGAAGAATTCCAGCTTTCAGTTAACTTTTTTTTTTTTTTTCCAACAAGATGCATTCTAATAGTGATGCATCTGTTGAACGGTGCTCATTCGTATATGGTTCTCTCTCTCTTGAACAGCTGCCACACATCTCTCAACATGCCGGAATCACCCATTATACACTTGGATTTTGTACCAGCCACTGCTAAAGACTACAGGGAGCTGATGTCTATCTCAGGTGGTATACACAAAGGAATGGACTATCTGCCTTACTGTTACCATGCATGGCTGAAGGATTATCGAAGATGCATGTTTGTGGCCAAGATTGAGGCGAGAATCGTGAGTATTGAGGACAATCTCCTAATGACATTCTATTTGTTGTCCTAGCTATCATTTTCCATTGAGGATTTAAATCTGATGACCGTGGGACATTAGTGAACATCTGATGATTACGGGACATAACTTAACATGCTTAATGATGAACTTTTATTTTTTTGTTCCTATTTGGCCATTATCTGTAATGTTTACTTATCTCTCTCCAAAACTCTAAGTGCAGTTTTCTCTCTGGTGCTCCGTTCCTCTGTTATCAGCATGAGTAACTTCTGACAAGTTCTCCGACGCATGAGATAACATGAGCTAAAAATTTGTGTTGGGGAGGGAGCTTAGAGGTAGATAAGTGGAGAGCTTGTCTATTTAGACTACAGCTCTGCATGTTCCTTCATTCCTCTGCCTATGTGGAGGGGGTATGTGCCCCTTTCTTCCAATCAGCTCTCACACAGTGTAAGTCCAGAATCCCCTCCCAGCCCTATGTGCTGCTGAAACAGGAAGAAAGATTTGCAACATGATCTGCACTTTCCAAAGAGTGTAGAAAGGGGAAGACAGCAGATATACAAGTAAAACAATACTCTATGTAGGAGGTTTTTTATTAATCCCTGTGTATCATCTGAGGCTATTCACTTCACTGGGTCCCAATGTTCCAATTGACCGTAAATTCGACTCAAACATCGGGTGTTTGTTTGGAGACAAACTGAACATATGGGGCGTTTGCGGCAAATTTGAGCACCATGGAGTGCCCCATAAAATATCAAATATTTTTATTTTTTGACGTATGGACCTATGTTTAACATGCTTAAATTCACTTGGTTGATTTACTACCTCTCCTGGAAGTCTGTTCCAAGCATCAACTACTTTCAGTAAAATAATAATTTTAGACGGTTAGCTTTGACCTTTCCTCGTGTTTTGAGGTCCTGTCCTCTTCTCCATGTGTTCTTGGCTTCAAATTGAAGATACTGCCCTCAACCCTGATTACATCCTTTATGTATTTTGAAGGTTTCAATCAAGTCTTCCCTTTCCCTCCTTTCCTCCAGACTGTATATAGAGTATCTCACAAGTGAGTACACCCCTCACATTTTTGCAAATATTGTATTATACCTTTTTTAATGTGACAACACTGAAGAAATTACACTTTGCTACAATGTAAAGCACTGAGGGTACAGCTTGTATAACAAATTTGTTCCCCTCAAAATAATTCAACACACAGCCATTAATGTCAACTGCTGGCAACAAAAGTGAGTACAACCCCAAGTGAAAATATCCAAATTGGGCCCAAAGTGTCAATATTTGGTGTGGCCACCATTATTTTCCAGCACTGATTTAACCCTCTTGGGCATGGAGTTCACCAGAGCTTCACAGGTTGCCACTGGAGTCCTCCATGTTGACATCACTGAGCTGGTGGATGTTGGAGACCTTGCGCTCCTCCACCTTCTGTTTGAGGATGCCCCAGAGATGCTCAATAGGGTTTAGGTCTGGAGACATGCTTGGTCAGTTCATCACCATTTACCCTCCGCTTCTTTAGCAAGGCAGTGGTAATCTTGGAGGTGTGTTTGGGGTCGTTAACATGTTGGAATACTGCCTTGCTGACCAGTCTTCGAAGGGAGGGGATCATGCTCTGCTTCAGTATGTCACAGTACATGTTGGCATTCATGGTTCCCTCAATGAACTGTAGCTTCCCAGTGCCAGCAGCACTCATGCAGCCCCAGACCATGACACTCCCACCACCATGCTTGACTGTAGGCAAGACACACTTGTCTTTGTACTCCTCACCTGGTTGCCGCCACACACGCTTGACACCATCTGAACCAAATACGTTTATCTTGGTCTCATCAAACCACAGGACATGGTTCCAGTAATCCATGTCCTTAGTCTGCTTGTCGTCAGCAAACTGTTTCTTGTGCATCATCTTTAGAAGAGGCTTCCTTCTGGAACGACAGCCATGCAGACCAATTTGATCCAGTGTGCGGCGTATGGTCTGAGCAGTGACAGGCTGACAAACCCCCCCCCCCCCCCCACCCCTTCAACCAGCACTCGTATGTCTATTTCCCAAAGACAACCTCTGGATATTACGCTGAGCATGTGCACTCAACTTCTTTGGTTGACCAAAGTGGAACCTATCCTGTTAAACCGCTGCATGGTCTTGGCCACTGTGCTGAAGCTCAGTTTCAGAGTGAGATGCTGTATTTAAAATCCTGTAGTCACTCCTGATATGGTTTAAACCTCAGACTTTTCACCATTTTTCTTGCCCGTCTCTGGACTGAATGCAGTATTCTAAATGAGGTCTAACTTTATTTTATGTTTTTGACCAAGAGTAGTGGAGAAATACCAAGTATAGTAAGGGAATCCTAAAAGAGAATGGGTTATCTGTAGTAATGAGTTGAAATTTATAGAGTAGTAAATCTTTTTGTTGCCCAACATAATCCAATCAGAGGTCAGATGTTGATCCATGATCAGTATCTGATTAGTGACTGTGGACAGCACTGAACGGGTCCCAACCAATAATGAATAATTCTGAATGTGTTTCAGTAGTACATACTGGACTTGTTTTGAGATATCCCTTTTTTTTCTTAACTTCATTAATCCCATATCCCTGTGTGTAAAAGAAAAGAAAACCTTTTTAAAACCAGTCCTTGATCACTACCATGCCAATCATATGGTGACGCTATACTTCTATGGTGACCAATATGTAAAAAATGTTAGGGCCTCAAATGAAACCGGTACATCAGAATTGACCATTTTTCAAAAAGTGAATATACACAGTATATACCATAGATTGCAGACGCTATAATTTTCACACAGAGTAAATAAGTATATTCTTATGGATACGTGATAGTTTACGTTTTTTTTTTTTTTTTTTTTTTTTTTTAAATGAGCAGAGAGATCATACATAGAAGTTAAAATTATAAAATGTAATAAAACTAATGACAGATGCAGATATTAGAAAATATAACAAGAATACTTACCTAAAGATGCTGTTTTGCCACGGAGTCCCCCCATGATGGCGTGGCCAACGACCAGATTCAGATGCACGCCTAATGGCAGCTCTGATGTGAGACTGAATGTTCCAAGTTATAACTGTAGTATATAGGATCAGGGCAGCCATCAGAAATGTTTGGGTCCCTTGCACAGCTTTAGGCCTGCCCCCCCCCCTCCCGAGCCTGCCCACCAACATTCCCCAGAGCTTGCCCATGGGCCATTCCACCAAATCCACACAACTGCCACCTCACCTGTATGCACTCAGCCCCCCCTCAATCCTGTATATATGTCAGCCATCCCATCTGTATATATGTCAGCCCCCCTCACACCTTTTATATATGTCAGCCCTACACGTACACAAATCTTTAACACCCAAGCCTCTGGCCCCTCCTTGTACACAAACAACCCCCCTCCCTTTCCTTCACAGCTCCTACTTAAAGGAAATCTTCCTACCTAGTCCCAGCTTGAATTCACAAAGCTGATATGTTGCTGACACAGAAAAGCACAGTACAGGCAGCTCACACGAGGGGTGCACATGCACATAGTAGCCAGAGGTGGCAGTAATGAGCTCGATGTCTGAGCTCCATGATACAGAGAGCCGCAGAAGCTGCAAGATCATTTCTATAGTGCACAACACTGCTCCCCTTCACCCGTCCTGCCTTCTTGCGGGCCCCAGGGCCCCTTACAGTTATATCTGCTTTACCCCACTGATGGTGGCCATGTATAGTATTTGTGTATAAGGAAGGGTCAACCCCTGGCCAAGTCGCATTACAAGCAAAATTTACTTTTATAGACCTGGTCAGTTTGTAGTGACATTCCTTCAGCTACGGTAACCAGGATATTAGAGACTTTCTTATATATTTGTGAAGCAACTAGACCACTATAATAAGGAAATATGAAATATGCAATTTCCCAATCAATAACATACACTGATTTGGGTTATTACCAAAGAAATTTATGAAGAAAGATTTATTTGCAAATTTTATAACCGAAACTAAGAATGTTGAGTTATTTTTTTCATTTACATAGGAAAAAACATACATATACACATACACACATATACAGGGTCAGGGCACCCCCAGGCATGTTATTTAACCACCTCAATACCAGACCCTTTAACCCCCTTCCTGCCCAGGATAATTTTCAGATTCCAGCGCTGTCACACTGTGGATGCCAATTACTCGGTAAGGGTTTTTTTTACAGAGTAATTGGCATCCACAGTGTGACAGCGCTGGAATCTGAAAATTATCCTGGGCAGGAAGGGGGTTAAAGGGTCTGGTATTGAGGTGGTTAAATAACATGCCTGGGGGTGCCTGACCCTGTATATGTATGTGTATATATATATATATATATATATATATATATATATATATATATATATATATATATATATATATATATATATATATATATATATATATATATATATATATATATATATATATATATATATATATTTTATTGCTCCTAAACCGCCCCTGCCATTGAAATCAATGGGCAGCGCTGTTGAATTGCCTGCAAAGTGCTTCGGCAATGGTGCTTTTGCAGGTGATTTTAACCCTTTCCTCGGCCGCTAGCGCTTTTAACCCCGCTAGCGGCCGAAAAGCGCTGTTATAACAGCGGTAAAGCCCTGCTAAAACTAGCAGCGCTTTACCACTAACGCGGCCTGCACCCCAGTGTGAAAGGGCTCTTATAGTTAGCTAAAAATCCAGGTTATATAATATCATAAAGCTGGTACAGTATTGCTAAGTGGCTTTGGTCCTGGAACAATGTAACCACCATCAGATGCAGTGGCGGTCGATAATGCAGGGAGCCCCCCCCCCCCCCCTAATCCATGCGTCCGACCTCCCCCCCCAAATCTACATGCAGGGTGCCAGATGCATGGATTCCAATGGGGTGTTTTTTCGTTTCGTTTTTTTTAGAAGAACGTGATTAGAGCCAAAGCACTGCGCCCAGGCCCACCCAGTTGTATGACAATAGTGAATTTAATATTTGCTATTGTCTTCCTGATTCTCCTCCCAGCCAATTAGGAAGTGGTTCCTGAGACCCTCACCCAATTGGCAGAAAAGAGAATCGATCCTATTGGCCGTTGAGGAGGGAGGTGACACGGGAAGCCGCTGGGAAGCACCAGGAGGAGATGCCGCTCACCGCCCAGAGGAAGTGCTGTCCGCGAGCTAGATGGGGTAAGTGCGGGGCTGATGACCAACTGACGGGGGGAGGGGTGTCGACAGGGGGGATTGTTTGCCACCCCCCAAAAATATGGCGCCAATGATCAGATGACAGATCAATCAGCCACAGCTCAAAAACCTCATAGCTACCTCCTAGAAGAACCTTAGGGTTCCACTGAACCTTGGATTAGAATGGCTGTACTAGAGACATGGATAGTAATACTATCCTGAATGTCAATATGTCCCACTTTCAGTTTAGAATTGGGCTTTAAACGACAGAGAAAAGACACATACCTGAGGGTGTGGAGAGTGCTGCTCACCCCTATAGGATACAAGAAGGAAAGGATTCCCCCACTGTGGGGTTTTTAGGCAGCTTGCGACAAATGGAGTCGAGAAAGGTATATAAAGTAAAATAGTTTATTCAAAAATGGGTATAACAAAATAAATAAATTAGGACATGAGCTCCAGTGCAGAACAATTAAAACATGGATATATAATGCGGACTTGTCAAAACTATTAACCACATGTACAATGTAAATCATGGGGTAGTAGGATGACCCTGACGCGTTTCAACCCACTAGGGGTCTTCTTCAGAGGAGTACGTCCACTAGAAGAAACATACTGTCAATATATTTATCACAATATCGTTGCAGTTAGGCAATAATCTATGATGCAGTAATGTTTAGTATAGTTACCAAAAAGGGCATATATCCAAAAGGTAAAAATGAGGAAAGAGTCCTCCCACGTGGAGAATCCTTAATGAAGAGGTGTTTCTCATCTCACCCGGAGGACGCCAGAGTGTTCTAGGTCTGCCAATGAAACCACATGGGCCAGTGTTTCCAAGCGTGTCTTACGAGGAGTCACACTATAATCCCCCTTCCTCCTTCCGCCGGAATCGGCGGAGGTGTCAGAGGGAAAAGAGGTGCAATCAGATGGAGGTAAGGATAATACTGGCTTAACCTATAATGGGGATTTTGAACAAAAGGGACTGTGTTAGGTCTGTTGTACTGGAACATTCTATATGCAGTCTCATAGGTTATTTAACTATTCCCATGGCCGTATTTTATGTGCCAGGGATCCATGACATGGGTGTGCCAGTGTTGGGAATCCATGCAAGGTGGTGAAGTATAGTGTCGGTATCACCAAGGGAGTGCCAAAACAGAAAGGATATGAATACGAAAATAGAAGAGTGAATGTGATGCGGCGAGTGTGAAGGAATGTGAAAGGTGTGGTGAGATAGTGTGTGAATGAAAACAAGGAAGGGGGTGCAGGGAGTGACGTATGATAGCAAGAACTGCGTCAACGAAAATAGTATAGCTGCAGCGGGGCTGAATGTGACAAGCAAGAATGAAATTGAAAGTAGAGGGTGAAAAATGAAGATGATGATAGATGTGAAAAATGTGTGAAAATAGAAAAATATAAAGAAAAAATTATGTTAAAAAAAAAAAAAAGTGTTGTATGGTGAAAAGAAAGGCAAAAACAAAACTAAGGCAGACCCAAATGCAACACACAATGCTGTGATGAATGATCAAGGATTGTGAAATGAAGTGGAAGGGGAGGGAATGTTGTATGGTAGGTAGGGGGAGAAAAGGGTGGGGGGAGGGAGAGAATATATAGGAAAAGGATTGTATAGAATGTTGTGCGGATGCATCTGTAGCGCCTAAGATGTATCCTTAGGGAATTAGGTGCAAGGAGTGTGACAAGTGCTGATGGAAATAGGTGGGGATGGGGACACACCAGAGTTACCTATGTGGTTAAAGTAGGAGAAATGGATGCCACAGTCCACTGTTTGGGGGTAATATAGTAATGGTCAAATTGCTGGTAATTAGCTCCAGAAAGATGGTCACCAATACAGTGGCCCCTTATTTGAATAAGGGTGGCACAGTCTATGAGTAGATAGAAATGGAGGTAAAGATTAGTGGACATATTTAAGTGTGTCAATATTAAGCGGTCAAACGCAAACATTAGACACAGGGTACATACCTTGTAAAGACAGTCAAATTGTATACCTCCTCTTGCTGGGGCAGTGGGAATAAAGTGTGTTTCCACTGGCCCAGCATATATAGGGCAGATGGGGAAATTAGGTTAATTGAAAAGTTCCCACAGGTGTGTGTAACCTGAAATTAGTCCACCCCCATGGGAGGATTCACATAGGTATATACGGCCAGAAATAGATCCTAACTCCACTGGCTGCTGTTGGCCGCCTTGTAGGGCGGCCATAGTGTGGCTTCCCCGGCGTCCCTAGAGACCGTTGGTCCGTAATTACGTCATCCCCGACGTAAATAACATGACGTGCGTGCATCGTGCGCACATGCGAGGCCACGCACATGCGCACTAGGGCACGCCGTCCGGGGATGTCTAGGGACGCCGCCGGCAAGGAGAATAGTCCCGATTGGGTGCCTGGGACCAGCCCGGGATTAGCCAATCAGAGACAAAAGGAGGAGCTTAACAGGTGGAAAATAGCGATCCCCCTCCCCCTTGCCGTGAAGGCATGCTGGTTGACAAAGGGCCACGGGTTGGGCGGGCATGAGGGCAGGTCCAGGGTGGAGGAAACACCTATAACCAAGAATAAAACGGATATAAAGAATATATAGAAAATATAAAGTTGATCTGTCTATGACTCTAATGGGACATAAGTATATGACCACAGAGGGCACTGCGTAACTCGGGCCGTATTAAGACAGAATTTGCTCCTTAGTCGCTGATCTGTGGGCAAAAAAATATATATATTGCAAAATTGTTTGTTTTGATTATAGCAATACTAGTTAAGTTATACATACAGATACAGGAGCTATTGGTATACTAATGAATATCAAACGGTTGTACAAGACGTCATGATATAATATGATATGGTAAATTACTACTCAATCATTCCTAATGAGACGCTATAAAGGTGGATCGTGTAGTTAGAAGGCCAGGTCGTGATTGCGCAAAGGTGCGGTTAAACGCCCTGCGCAGGCATGATCGGCTGTACCCGCGTGCCAACAACCTGGCTTGAAGTTTGCTTGCCTCAAGTCTGAAAAGGGAATCGTTGGAGCAGTCGTAGCTCAACAGCAGCCGTATATACCTATGTGAATCCTCCCATGGGGGTGGACTAATTTCAGGTTACACACACCTGTGGGAACTTTTCAATTAACCTAATTTCCCCATCTGCCCTATATATGCTGGGCCAGTGGAAACACACTTTATTCCCACTGCCCCAGCAAGAGGAGGTATACAATTTGACTGTCTTTACAAGGTATGTACCCTGTGTCTAATGTTTGCGTTTGACCGCTTAATATTGACACACTTAAATATGTCCACTAATCTTTACCTCCATTTCTATCTACTCATAGACTGTGCCACCCTTATTCAAATAAGGGGCCACTGTATTGGTGACCATCTTTCTGGAGCTAATTACCAGCAATTTGACCATTACTATATTACCCCCAAACAGTGGACTGTGGCATCCATTTCTCCTACTTTAACCACATAGGTAACTCTGGTGTGTCCCCATCCCCACCTATTTCCATCAGCACTTGTCACACTCCTTGCACCTAATTCCCTAAGGATACATCTTAGGCGCTACAGATGCATCCGCACAACATTCTATACAATCCTTTTCCTATATATTCTCTCCCTCCCCCCACCCTTTTCTCCCCCTACCTACCATACAACATTCCCTCCCCTTCCACTTCATTTCACAATCCTTGATCATTCATCACAGCATTGTGTGTTGCATTTGGGTCTGCCTTAGTTTTGTTTTTGCCTTTCTTTTCACCATACAACACATTTTTTTTTTTTTTTTTTTTTTTTTAACATAATTTTTTCTTTATATTTTTCTATTTTCACACATTTTTCACATCTATCATCATCTTCATTTTTCACCCTCTACTTTCAATTTCATTCTTGCTTGTCACATTCAGCCCCGCTGCAGCTATACTATTTTCGTTGACGCAGTTCTTGCTATCATACGTCACTCCCTGCACCCCCTTCCTTGTTTTCATTCACACACTATCTCACCACACCTTTCACATTCCTTCACACTCACCGCATCACATTCACTCTTCTATTTTCGTATTCATATCCTTTCTGTTTTGGCACTCCCTTGGTGATACCGACACTATACTTCACCACCTTGCATGGATTCCCAACACTGGCACACCCATGTCATGGATCCCTGGCACATAAAATACGGCCATGGGAATAGTTAAATAACCTATGAGACTGCATATAGAATGTTCCAGTACAACAGACCTAACACAGTCCCTTTTGTTCAAAATCCCCATTATAGGTTGGGCCAGTATTATCCTTACCTCCATCTGATTGCACCTCTTTTCCCTCTGACACCTCCGCCGATTCCGGCGGAAGGAGGAAGGGGGATTATAGTGTGACTCCTCGTAAGACACGCTTGGAAACACTGGCCCATGTGGTTTCATTGGCAGACCTAGAACACTCTGGCGTCCTCCGGGTGAGATGAGAAACACCTCTTCATTAAGGATTCTCCACGTGGGAGGACTCTTTCCTCATTTTTACCTTTTGGATATATGCCCTTTTTGGTAACTATACTAAACATTACTGCATCATAGATTATTGCCTAACTGCAACGATATTGTGATAAATATATTGACAGTATGTTTCTTCTAGTGGACGTACTCCTCTGAAGAAGACCCCTAGTGGGTTGAAACGCGTCAGAGTCATCCTACTACCCCATGATTTACATTGTACATGTGGTTAATAGTTTTGACAAGTCCGCATTATATATCCATGTTTTAATTGTTCTGCACTGGAGCTCATGTCCTAATTTATTTATTTTGTTATACCCATTTTTGAATAAACTATTTTACTTTATATACCTTTCTCGACTCCATTTGTCGCAAGCTGCCTAAAAACCCCACAGTGGGGGAATCCTTTCCTTCTTAGAATTGGGCTTTAGACCTCCTGGAAAATCTCTTTAATTTAAATATAATAGAAATTTCCAGTTTTAAGCCACGAGTTTCTAATCTGAGAAATGTGTGACACTTTATTGACCTATAATTTTCTAAAGATTTTCTAAAGAATCGTACATGGATTAGCAAACATTTTGTTGCAAGAACTATGCCAAATGTGAATTGGCAATGTAGCTTGATGCAAATGCTCAGCACATGAAATTATTCATAGATTAGTGTTTATGGTATACCAATTGATGGAGTAGTTTAAAAGAAAACTCCACTTTTTTTCTAAATGAATGTAGCATCTATAAGTAAGCCATTCTAGAACATATTTTTTTTAATTAAAAATAACCTTCCTATTTCAGTCTGCAACAAAACTGCCACGCCAATGAAAATGTTGCTTTTTTAGCTATGGGACAGGCTGATTTTATGCACAATGCGTATGCAGGATGCTCCAGAAATATCCTTCCTGCTTCTATGATTGGCTTGCTGCTTTACCCAGAAGCCTACGTGTAATGGCCATAACCCTCGATGGGGCGGCCTTGACTTTTGGGCTTACTGATTACCTCTGCTTGGCTTGTCCTCCAGGTCTAGGGGTTCCCAGAGTTAGTACCCAATGACTTTGCACGCTGACACCATAAAAGTCCTTTTAGAAAGGCTTTTTATTTGCAGGGGTAACCTCCAACAAACACAGTCTCATGTGGGAACAGAGGGTAAGGGTGAAGAAACTCAGGCACCTTGAACTGTTAAGTATGTGAAAGTCCTCTATTTGCCAACCCAGAGAGTAGCCACTCGCAGCTGGGTGCTTAAAAGGTGAACAAATTTCTAGCCAAAGATTATGACAGTCAGCACTTGAATTCAGATTTTGCAAAGTCTCTAACCTTGCATTAAAGTAGCACTCAGAAGCAAAACGGGAACCTTTCCTCAGTACCTGGAACGTTATCCGTCTCCTTGGCAGTATTGGGAAGCGTGTCCTTCACAACCCAGCAACCAGGCACTTTTTGGGATGCCAGCTTGTTGGCCCTCCTCCGAAGAGTCCTCCCCCAGTCGCTTACACGAGCTGCGGTGCCCCTCCAAGTTGAGAGCGCACCCGGAAGCCTTGAATCCTCCCTCAGTTACTGCTCCTTGGACCAGCCGGTTCTGAGACTCGGGAACAGATGGGTCCTTGCCCCAGACCAAGCGGGTCTGTGGGGCTTGTCAAACCAACCATGTTGCGGGGCGGCACACCCTCCCGTGACCGGGACCCCTCGCGGGGCTGCCCCGGTCCAGATCCAGGAACAGGCAGCTATGGCCAAACGAACCCCAAACACGTGACTCTAGCATCTTAAGTAACCTTCCCCAGACTCCTCAGCGGGGCCAAACGCACCCACTGATTGGAATGCTGGTACCCAAACGTCCAACCAGGCCTGGTTCTAAACCTGTCATGTGTACCTCACTGCACACATGATCAGGCAGAACCCCAACACAGCCCAGCCAAACCGATGCCAAAGTTAACCTACCCAATTAACTCTTAGAACCCCTTTACTGTTCTGAGAGAAAAAACAACTAAATTTACACATAGCGGACACCTTTCAAAAGTGTCCCCGCTACATACAGAGCTGGAAGTCAAATTCGAGGCATTTTAAAATTGCTAAAATCCTTGCAGAGTATTTATAGTAGTAGTTTACCTTCTGAAAGGTGTTTTTTTTATTTTTTTATTTCATTTTTTTGGCAAAACCTACACTGCAAAAGTCATTAAAGCAAATTTGTTGTTTTTATATATTCAGGGCAATGTGACAGGTTGTATTGGCAAGCAAACCTTTATTTGAATCACCTGTCGGTTGCTAAATTCACCAAAAGGGGATTTATCTGATAGCTGTAATATCCAGTTGCGAATGGCTATTCCCTGGATTGTATAGTGAGAGACATTCAAGTGTCAGTAGTTCCAAGAGTGCCTGAACTTCTTACCCATACCCTCTATTCCCTGTTGAGAGACTGTGTTGTGTCTGAAGGTTTTTGCAAATAAAAATCCCTAAAGTGGATCCAGTGTCAGTCTCTACGGTTCCTTTGGGCCATCTACCTCGGGGAAACCCCTAGACGCACACAAGGTCAAGAAGGTAACGGTAAGCCCAAAAATAACCAGCAGCTCCTTCGGGGGTTAGTGCTACACTTGTGTAGCACTTACCCCCGAAGGAGCTGCTGGTAATTTATTGGGCCTGCACTCTGCTCTTCCCACCCCCAATGGTTTGGCTCAACCCGCTTGACACAGCTGTGTAACAGTGTTGGTGTGAAACCCAATAATAAAAGGACAATTGAATAATCACAGATTACATGCACTTTACCTGTGTTGTCACCTGGGTATACACTGCTACACCTGTCTGGAGAATGAACAAGCCTCACAACAGATTGTATTAAACCAAAATATAAGTTTACTGGAACAGGTTCAAACATTAAACACGAACCGTAATTGTCACACAGGTCTGACGTAGTACTGAGGCAAATAGTTGTGAATGGCTATCGCACCAGGGTCACCTGAACGACCCCTACAGGCGTGTCTCCAAGTGGGACTAATGCTCAGGCAATAAGATCTCAGCACTGGGCACCTTCCCACTTCCAGCAACAGCTGTGTGGACACTATAAGATCTGTAATATTCTACACAGTATTTAACCGCTTCAATACAGGGCTTTTAAACACCCTTCCTTACCAGAGCACTTTTTGCGATTCGGCACTGCGTCGCTTTAACTAACAATTGCGCGGTCGTGCGACGTTACACCCAAACAAAATTTACGTCCTTTTTTTCCCACAAATAGAGCTTTCTTTTGGTGGTATTTGATCGCCCCTGCGGTTTTTATTTTTTGCGCTATAAACAAAAGAAGAGCGACAATTTTGAAAAAAAACACAATATTTTTTACTTTTTGCTATAATAAATATCCCATTTTTTAAAAAAAAAAAAACAATTTTTTTCCTCAGTTTAGGCCGATACGTATTCTTCTACATATTTTTGGTAAAAAAAATCGCAATAAGCGTATATTGATCGGTTTGCGCAAAAGTTATAGCGTCTACAAAATAGGGGATAGATTTATTGAATTTATTTTTATTTATTTTTTACTAGTAATGGCGGCGATTTGCGATTTTTTTTTTTTTTTTCCGTGACTGCGACATTGCGGCGGACACTTCGGACACTTTTGACACATTTTTGGAACCATTCACATTTACACAGCGATCGTTGCTATAAAATTGCAATGATTTCTGTGTAAATGTGACTGTCAGGGAAGGGGTTAACACTAGAGGGCGCTGGAGGGGTTAATGTGTGTCCCTAATAGGAGTGATTCTAACTGTAGGGGGAGGGGACTTAAGGGGAGGAGACCGATCATGTGATCCTCTGTCTCCTCCCCGCTGACAGGACGTGGAGCTGTGTGTTTACACACACAGCTCCACGGTCCCGCCCGGTCCCGTTGTTTTAACGGGCAATTGCGGGTGCCCGGCGGACATCGCGGCCGCCGGGCACTCGCACCGGGTCCCGAGCGATGCCGCGGGGCCGCGCGCGCCGCCGCGGCGCGCGCGCGCGCCCCCCAGGCGGCCGGGAACCCGAGGACGTCATATGACGCCCACCCAGGATGGTAGATCCACCTTGTGGGCGTCATATGACTATGGGCGGGTATTGAACTGGTTAACAAGATGATATAATGCAGTATAATTACTCAAATCTCCCCCTGCAGTTCCTAGTATGTAGTAGCAACACTGTAAGGCCTTACAGTAAAGGATACAGTCTCTTGTCTTCAGCTAGCCATTATACTGCAGTGTTTTTTTTTTTTTTTTTTTATTCCACAGGATTTCCAAACAGTAATGTAGTGTAGAATAGTATACAAAAGTAACTTTGATCATGCAATACACTTGTGAACTCCTTCCCTGGGAATGTACTCCCAGCGTCAGTCAATTATTAATGAAGTAAGGCTTTGAGGCCTATGTGAGTGCATTTCAACTGAAAAGAACTGTTCCGTGGGACTACAGGTCCCAGCAATGCCGTAAGATTAGTCTAACTGTGTGAAGTGCGGAATATAACTTCTGGGCAACAGCCCTCTCACCACACCAGGCCTGGATAGATGATGCCTCCGCTCCTTTGATTCTCGGGACCTCTGTCTGGCTCTGTCAGGCACTCTGAATCCTCTGGTCGGATCGCACCGCTGCTCCAGCACACTGTGATGAGGCTCTCTGTAGTTGCTGTTCCACTCCTCACAATGTAGGCCACGGTTCTAGACGCCCACACACAGATCCCTGTAGGCTGGCCACGCCCCAGCAGAAAGACAGAAAATGGCTGTGTTGGGCCTTTTATTACCTACCCAGCATGCAATTCAGCCACTCAGTGTTCATGGGTAGGTGAGTGGGCATTGTGGGTAGGTGAGTCCTTTCTCAAAGTAAACAATTCAGTCACTTCCTGCTTAGCTATTATGTGAAAGTTAAACAAGTCTTCATTGCATACCAGTAGAGGGAGCCAAATGCCAATCTATTAACACAATCCTATTAATAGCATTACATGGCAAAAATTCCAGCGCTACACTCGGAAGCACCTGATAGGCGAGTGATCCTTGACTTATTGGTGAGCAAGAGTCTTCCACCAATACCACAGTAAGCCAAGCCTCTTACCCTTCGGAATGGACCATTAGATTATAGGTGGTCATTAACGCCCAAACACCAGTCTCTTCTGAGTCTTATCCACCACAGACTACTCCAGCATGAATCCAGGCATCTCATGTTAAAAGGTGTAAGAACAAATACCACTTCATGGTGTAGCATGTCAAACCACTTAAAATGTATTGTAACCACATAGATATACTCACTCAGTAGATGATAAATGAGCATGTCATGTAAAACACCAGCATACCTACAAAAGAGCCCTGGTCCACATGCACGGCAACCCCACGTGTCCAGAACTCTGGAGAGATATTGAAGACTCGGCAGCACACATGTGTACACCCCCGCCCCCCAGGAAGTCATCACACAGTAACCTTCATCAGAAAAAACGGAAGTCAATAATTTGGAGGGAAGTCCACATTACTCTTTACCATATAGTGTATGTCTAGAGTTTGTATGGTTGTTGTAGGTGCAAAAAATGATTACATCCTTCCCTAGGGGTCAGAGAACAATGTGAATGGTCTACAATTTCTTATAAAGTGCTTCAAAATAAAAATAATCAAATCGGGATAATCGCTAAAAATTTACATCACGCTCTGATGGTCTTGAACATTTTCCTGTAGTCCTGTCTGCTCCTTTTTAGAGCATCATATAATTCAGGAATCCAGGCAATTGTACTTTATGAATTACATGATCTTCTAAACAATGTACTTTCTGAAACAAAAAAAGAATCGCAATTAAATTGTTACCCCAACATTTTATAATCCTGATATGTGCCTGCTGTACCATGTACTTGTATGAAAAAGTATCCTGTTCTCTTTGTATTGCTTCCTTTGTGTGAAATCCCTGGTGTTCCTACCAGCCGCTCTGGTTCCCTATTATTAAAAACTGATCACACTAAGCAGGAGAGCACGCTGTGCTGGGAACTCCGCCTGCTCTCCAATGATCAGACTTGTTCTGACACGCCTCCCCTGCACAGCCACTGGGAAGCTACTTCCAGCTCTTATGCAGCTGAGAACAGAGGGAATATGATCTCTTATATAAAAGGGGGTTAAAATATATTTTTTGTGTGTGTGTGTTTTTTTTTTTATGTTATTTTTTTTTATATATCGATGCACAAATGTTCTTTGCCTTTTTCATTTTGATTTTAAACTGAATTGGATGTCTTACAAGGTGATCGTTTACAATCACTTTAATCTTATTGTCCAGCTGATTCTCTCCTGGTTAACATGTCTTGTTGATGTCTCTTCTTCAGGTAGGCTTTCAGTCCTTCTTGCTGGTTGATGATGGTGAGACAGCTGTGATGCAAGGTCTTCGTGTGGCCCCATGGATGAGAGAAAAAGGTTTAGCCAGGATATTTATAAAGTTTCTCTTGGAAAAACTTAATTCTGACCACCCGCAAGTGAAAAGATTTCGCTTTGCCTATGAAAAGGATCCTCCACCGCGCATACTGAAGAAGTACAAAGTGATTCACTCCAGGGTACTCTTTATTTTCTAACTCTCCCTACCATTGAATAGATCCCCCCACATTGTCTACTTATTACAGAAGAACACGGCTGTATTTCCAAATGTATTAAAAGTTTTTCTTACGATTTGAAAAAATTAGGACTTTTTGTCTGGCTGGAGTTCACTTACGTAAACCACGTTTGTTTTCCTAGCTAATAGGATAGGTGACAAATAACGCAACAAAATATAGTTATCATATTCTTTACCTAGTAACCTCTGCTAGATAAGGAATGTGTCCAAATTATATTAACTGGGTTCCCTTAATGAGTGCCAGGGAATGTCTGAATTAATTTAGTCCGCTATATTGATCGTTTAATCGATCGATCAATGGACAACAGTGCCTCCAATACAAAAATAAATTATACAAATGAAGCTGCCTCAATTATTCCTGAGTTATTTTTCCATGCAGAAAGTCTTTGAATAACACGATAAGATTGGGTGTAGGTATGGACTGAGACTATAAAAAAAATTTATATTTATTTGAAAGAAGTCACTTTACAAGCACCATAAATAATAGTCAGATTGGGACATGCATAGACACTAAGATCTATGCATTGAAGTTCTGGTAGAGCAAAGCACAGTATATATTGGATTAAATGCAATCATTTCCCCTTGTGGACAGTATAACCATTGATAACTACCTAGGAGACAATGACTGTTCTTCTCTCGCAGAAAGAATACGTGTCGAAATACATAAAAAATTGGTCCCAATACAGCCAAAGAAAGGAGACATAATAATAAAAAAAATGCCTATTGTGGGAGAAATACTAAGTTAAAGCAAGGTCTATTGCAATTGGCCTACTAATTTAAGCAAACAAAAATCACAAAGAAAATAATATATTATATTTACCCTCCATGTTCACCAGGTAGTCTTTAAAATGGCTGTGGATCAGACCCTCATAAGAAGGCTGCCAATCAATGGGTGGAGTTGTCTCTTGATGATGACGTGTCTCCTAGATGAGGTGGTGTGATTTCTCCCCCTCCTGTCTACCTGACTTGTTATACACTGTATTCAGTGAGGACAATACACGCTCATAAAAACCTTCAGAAACCTGGCCCAGAAGGTGTAACCTTCTTTCCTATTGGGGGATCAATTATGTATTTATACAAGCATTAGCTCCCTTTTTCTGAGGGGAGCTCAGAAAAACAGACTGTTACCTTAATGCTAAGGGCACCATCTTAAAGCGGAAGTAAACCCATCGATTTAACAGTTTCAAAAAACATGTATATTCCCGGCATGCCGGGAATGCTAACTGTCACATTGGTTGTGCTCTCAACCAAACTGTCAAACCATCCAATGGCTGGTCTCATAACTGATCACATGTGCAGCATTATGGCAGTTGGAGATTAAACAGAGGCCAAGATGGCAGCTTCCTTGGATGAAAACGATAGGAGGGTTTACTTCTGCTTTTAAATTTTTATTTTATTTTGCCCATTGATCTACTGAAAGGCTTTCTACATCCTGATGTATTCACTCTCTTCCCACCAGGCTGTGGTGTCTGTGATCCTTCCCTCTGACCAGCTTGAGGAAGCCATCAGATTGTTGGAGGCTCGTTTGGACAGTGTGGGCCAGTTGAATAATTCTACCATTCTGGAACCTGCTGAAATTCTAAAACTCTTTCATGGGACAAAGACTGCAGAAGGTCTGCTTCGTGGACATCTACTGATCCAGGGATGGCTTCCTGTTACCCCCCAAAGGTCCAATTTGGAGATGCTTTTTGAAAAGGAAATCGCTTGGATCTACTCACAAGCACAAAATGCAAGCGGTGGAGCAGAGCAACAACAAACAAACCTTGAAAACCAAGTGAACGGAGGATCACCATTCCTACCACCCTCTCCTGTTGGGTTCCTCAGCCTTGGTACTCAAGCTCATCCGGTGCCTTATGCAGATGCCACATATCAATTTGAGATTGACTTGTTTGGATATGCCCCAGCAAGCGCCAAGATGCATGTTGTACAGCAACTTAAGTTGTGTATACAGTCCCTGCCTGCTGGACACAGTATAATCTGCCACATGTTTGCAGAAGAGAGACTGCGAGCTGAACTTGGTAAACTGTGTGAGGGACTGACACCGTTCTTTTTAGTAAAGAAACAGATTATCTTAGAAATGGACATTTTAAAGTAGAACTGACAGCAAAACTTTTTTTTTTTTTGTTTGCCTAGAGTAAGGGGGTGTTATAACCCCTGTCGGGTATTTTTTTACCATCTGTGACTTATTGGGGAAATGTCCCTTCGCTTCCTGTCCCATAGCCAGAACAGGAAGGGAGAGAGAGACGTACGCTGAGAGGCATTCTCATCCCTCTCCACAATGTAACTCCATCATCCTCGTTGATCTTCATCCCCAACTTCACTCATTATAATTATCATCCTCATTCTTCTCCACACTTTAACCAAATCATCCTCATCCCTGGATTCTTATTGCACATTGATCCTCATCTCCAGCCTCTCTCTCAATAATCATCCTCATTCCTCTCTGCTTTGTAACCCAGCCATCATCCTTATCCTTATCCCGTGCTCTTTACTAAAGTCAAATTTCTATTGTCACCACATGATCCATCTTCATCACTCACCACATCATCCTCCTCATCCCTCCAGCAGCCTCTATCCTTCCCTCTGTCTCTCCATAATCACCATTCATCCTCATCCCCACCTTCCTTTTTACTATTATCTTCTTTACCCCTGTACCTCCTCTCACTCCTTACAACAGAGGAGACTTTCCTGGTGTCAGGGTATATGCCTGTGGTGTATGATGTCCGAGGCTGCAGCATACTTGCCTCCCCCCGAGACTGAGTTGTGCACCAGCGAAGGCATGCTGGGTGTCATCATTTCCGAGGCTGGCCCCACCCTCTTCCCGAGTTACGCCCAATCACAATGCAAGCCTAGCAGCAGGCTCCATCTTTGGGCTCTCGCTCCTACTCATTATGTCCCTACCAGCTATTTGGGGGGGAAGATAGGGGGAGGGATCTGTATCCCTGGCTTGTGAATTTTTTGCTGCGGTCTGTTCTTTTTGGGCGGCTGGCCCATCCTGGTGTTGGAAGCACTTCGGTGCCCCCCCCCACCCTATACGGCCCCTGGGTGCGGTGCACCCTGCTCACCCACCCAAGATCGACCCTGCAGCCGGGATATTGAGGGGTGTCAGGGAGCCACAGACGAAATGCGGGAGACTTGGGATATCTGCTGTGTCCCTGTGCACTAAGCCAGCTCCATAAAGAAGTTATGGTTTGAGGATTCCAGCTGCTGTTTTGATTGGTCTGGGGCACACCATTTTTTTTTTTTTTTTTTTAAAGTAAAATGTCAACCAAAATTAGATTAAAATGAATAGCCCATTAAATATGAAATAATAATAATTAAAACCAGCTTTTGCTACAAATTTCACCTCAATGCAGAGATGTGCACCTACTGTCCCTTTTCTGCCATTAGATGTCCTCAGTTTGATGGGCAGCAACTTCTCTGTCACTCTGATCTCTTCTGTTTATCAGCAAGCTTCTTGTCGGCACATGAACTGATCGACTCCCTGTGCTACTTATTCCTCTATCTTCTAACACTGCAGCCCTACTGTACAGAAACTGCAAAGGCTGATACCAGGTCCAAGTGGCATACTAATTATGCGTGCATCTAAATAACACATTTAATCATGTCTTAATGATTACAGAACTGTATTATATTGAGGGTTTTTTTTTTTTTTTTTCTTATGTGTCTGGTATTCAGCTTTAAAAATGTTTTACTTTTTTCTACCTCAACTTGTCTTAACTAAGTCTTTAAGTTGAACTGTTGGGAGCACCAACAATGGCTGGGCCATGGAAGTCTATGAGCGATGTCACTGTTCCTGGAATTCCCAGCTATGGTTGAGCCATCGAGGAGCCAGGGCTGCAGAATTCGCAACCAGACCAAAGCATATTAAAAATAGAGAAGTACACACACCTTTTTGAACCAGGTTAGGCACAGGGGTAGGAACAGGAGAGAGGGGACATTTATAAGCATAGTTCGCACTATACTTTCCTTGTACTTTAAACCCCCCTCCTGTCCAGGCCATTTTTCAGCTTTTAGCACTGTGATACTTTGAGCAACAATTACTCGTGCAACACTCTGTACTCAAAATTAATATATTGTATCATTTTTTTTTTTAGATGGCTTTCTTTTGGTGGCTTTTATTTTTAGGTACTATATAAATGTTGAAATATTTTAGTGTTTTAATAGCCTGGCATAATATAAAGGATAGGGTTTACATATAAATGTTTTTATTTGATTTTGCTGCCTTATTATTGTTTTCTATTAAAATATGTATTTTTTTGAGTACTATTTAGCCTTTTAAGACTCCCTTAAATATTGTAGTGAATGTGTATGTATGTGTGTGTAATCTGTAATATATATATATACACACACACACACACACACACACACACACACACACACACACACACACACACACACACACACACACACACACACACACACACACACACACACACATTATATATATATATATACGCCCTGCTCCTGGCTTGCATGTAAATTTAGTATGTTGTCTGTTCTGTACATAGTTTTTTTTTTTTTTTTGTTCTGTACATAGTTTAGATTTAATATTATCTGTTCCAGCATTGGCTGTGTTGCGTGTAGTTTCACACTGTCGTCTGTAGGTGTTGTCACCACAGGCCAGTGATGGAAGGGCAACAGGCTAAGGTGTATTAAGAGTCCTTCCCCCCCCTCCCCCCAGAAAAAAAAGCCAAGTGGGAGTGGTTTACCGCTGTGCATTCTGGGAAAGGATACTTAAGGGGCAGACACCATTTTTTTCTCTCTCTCACCTCATGGCTCACCTGGCTTAAGGTATGTGACAACTCATCTTCTGCCTCGGGACCTTGTTGGCCCGAGACTACGCTACTGCAAGTAGGCCCAGAAGCTGTCTGGGGCCTATCGGTTAAGAGGTGATCCTGCGCTGTCTGTCCTGCGGGAAGAAGCTGAACAATTGAAAGATCTGGGGGAGGGCTCACCTTGGAGAGGACCGAGCAAAAGGCTGGTCTCTCAAGAGGAGCCTGGTTACTCAATTGGAGGGTGCATCTAAACCAATCTACCTCACAGTACTGCCGGATGGCTAAAGGAACTTGGGTACTGTGTTGCTGTGTTTGCTACTATCACTAAATCCTGTGGCAGAGGATTATTCAACAATTATTGTTCTAATCAAGTCTGTGGCATCATTCCAGCTGCTAGGTCAGTGAGAGAGGCCTATCCGGGTGAGCAAGATCCGTTGATTGAAAGTGTACTTGTTTTCGAGATCTCAAGTTCCTCAGTGATCTACACAAGATATCTGAACTTTCCCCTAACCCTCCATCCCTCTACTACTCAAGATGTTAAATAAAAAAAGCATTGGAAAAGAATCTAGTGACTGGTGCATACATCAATGGGCACAAGGCCCGGTATAGACTCTAAGTTCTAGCATGGTGAACTGTGGGTAGGGGTGACGGCAAAGACCCAAAATAATATCAGCAGCTCCTTCGGGGGTCAGTCCTATATATTTATACATTTTCTCTATATCCCTCTTGCCTTCCCCCCTATCTGAGTAAGCCCCTTCAGGTGAAACATATTAAAGGGGAGATCCTAAAGGCAGGGACTTTGTGATGTTTTTTTGCTTCAATAAATTGGGACGCATGTGATGCTAACGGAGTGTGGAGAGTTTCCTTTTGTTTGACCAGGTGTTTGAGCATGGATGGCTCTCTGATTCACCTGTACCCAGCACAGACCAGGAGTAACTAGGCTTGGAGCGGAGGAGATTGTTTCTATCTTTACACTGGTTTCCCACAGTATGGGAATACTTTGAATTACACCCACAGCACATTCTGCTACTCCTCCTGAGTATTGGGATACTACATGTGTGAGACTTTTTTTTTACAGCCTAGTCGCATAGAGAGGCTCAAAATCCAAGAAGCACCTTCAAGCTTTCTAGGGGCATAAATTAAGCATCTAATTTCCTGAATACCTACCATATATTTGGAGGTTCTGGAGTGCCAGGACAGTAGAATGGCCCACAAAAAGACCACATTTTGGACAGTAAACACCCCAATGTATTTTTAAGAGGCATGGAGAGCAGTGGCAGGTGCGTCCATTACGGGCGCGGCCCCCTCTCTCCAGCCACCCCCTCCCCTATATAAATAATGGATATATGGATTGGGTCGGCTACTGAGGCCGCCAGGTATGGGCTGGATGAGGTGGATGTGCGACGGATGGGGAGATGGGAATCTAAGTGATTCCGAACCTATATTCAACCTCAGTTGGTTTGCGAATAAAAAAAAAAAAAAGATAGATGGATAGATATAGATAGGGGGAGTGCATTTGTTACGGATATCTGCCTGTTTTAGTACCTGGAACCTGTTAAGGGGGATTTAGAAAAGGTGCATGTCACTTACACTATGTTTGTCTTTTCAGAAGGAGGGCTCCCACGCCTCGTCTGGATTCTCGGACACTCATATGTGTGTTGGGGCGCACGGAGAGGGGACGCGAGACCAGGTGGGAGGCAGTTGGGAATTTCTAGAAGGGAGGCGACCATTCGGTGGCTGGGTAGACCAGGTATGATGTGGGGCAGGGTGGTCTCAGAGGTTGAGCGATTTGTGTGGTTGGACAGGCCACCTGAGGTACTGGTCATCCACGCAGGTGGTAACAACCTGGGAGTTCGGACAGTCAGGGTCCTGATTGCGGACATAAAAGCTGATCTGATCTGACCTACCTGCGGTGACATTCCCTGACACGTTGCTAGTATGGTCAGACTTGGCAAGGGGGATTGGTGATTCGTCACAGGGAGCTGGAGACAAACGTGGGCCTTTTATTGGAGAAAGGATGGGGTCCACTTAACAGATGTAGGCATTGACCTCTGGTCTTTGGGTTTGCAGGAGGGTATTCAGTCGGCCCTGCGGGTGTGGAGGTGCCATCAAGGATGAGGTGTCAACCTTT